>BMAO01020099.1:0-27495 GCA_019973975.1 Trichonephila clavata | reverse complement strand
TATAGAACGATTGAAGAAGTCACTAATTTATTACTTGAAACAACTAAGGAGATCACAAATCTTAATACAGAACTCAGCAAGAAATAAATTAAAAATTGTATACATGAGTATAAATTATTCAATATTGGTATAACGTTGATGATGGAAGCTTTGAAGTCTTTTGAATGAAACCAAATCATTTTAATGCGTTTATTTCTTTAATCTACACTATATATTGGGACAGCTTAAGAGTTAAAGAAACACAACATTACAAGTGAAAAACTGCCTAGTTTAGCCTAGTTTTTTTCTCCGTAGTTACTTTAGCTAGGAAATTTCTGAAGTATTTTTTTTTAAATATTCCGAGGCGAACTTTTTATTATTTTTGTAAGTGTACATTGTTCCGAACTATATTCATGAGGAGAAAAAAAAATGCTTAGAATAAGGTATAATTGCGAGACTGTGTTCCTAAAAAGAGCATTTATACATAATAAAGCTTCAATTTTTAAACCTCTGAAACAGAAATATTTGCTTTTTATTGATAAAAACAAGAATTTAAATCGAGCGCTCAATATTAACGGGATTTAATTTGTAGAAGTGACAGGTAGGGATAAATAATAAAACATTTTATAAATTTTGTATGAACTTTGAATAAAATGAACGACTAAACATTCGATTTAACAACATATGGATGAATTTAATAACAATATTTAACAACATAAATATCAGGTGATGAAAGAAAATATTCCATTGAGTTTTACAGCTTATTTAACAGAAATGGTGTTAAATTAACTTCAGAGAAAAAGTTCTAATAGGATGTCAAGAAAGAATGATACGTACCAACATAACCTAAAGAAGAAAGAAATCTTAAAATCCCATTTATATTTTAAGGATAATATAAATTGCAGCAAAAATCACATGATCAGAATATTCACAATAATGAGGGTAAACAAAACGTAAGACGATTTTTTAACAAAATGTTCTTTTTACGATAAATGGAAGATTAAGATATTTTTTAACTTTAAGTTCGTCTTGATTTTAAAGTACGATTCGCTTGCAGATGAATGATTTTACGTAATAAATAAGATAAATATTTAAACAACGTAAGGAAAATCTTCAATGAATTTTACATTACTACAGAATCTTTTTTTAAGCAAATGTTGCTTTTGAGCTGGTTCTGCATTGGAATGAACTTAGATCGAGAAGAACACGAAATGCAACGCTCAGTTGAGAATATAAATTATTTCTTTTTCAAAATGTTATCTTATTCCGTGATCATTTTATTTTGGTTTTCAACGAACCTATAGCTTAGAAATGCAAATTGTGTTTCTGGAGGCTTTCACATCAAACATATTTAATTTATAATCATGCCTATCATTTTTTGTTTTTGTTTGTAAAAACGGAAATAATTAAAATCAATGACGCATGTTTAAAAATATTCTGTCAATGTAATAGTAAAATTACTTATAATTTCAGTATGAAAATCTGCAAGTGCTAAAAGCTAAGAAAAATCTTTATTAAAAAATTCCTTTGAGAGATAGAGATAGATAGATAGATAGAGAGAGAGAGAGATCTCAAATAATTATAAATGGGTTATTTAAGAAACACTTAATAAAAAACCCTTTAAAAAGTTGTTTTGCAAAGTTAAAAAAACGGTTCTTCTTAATTTACTATAATATTATTTTTTAAGGAATTAATCTTTATTCTATTAAAATTTTTTACCTGGCATAGAACCTGAAAAAAAAAGAAATTTTGCAATAATTAATATAATATTTGTGGGCCGTGCATCTCTAATATATATAAAAAATAAATGAAATCAATAAAATTGCAATAATTGAAAAAAATTAAAAAATTCGAAAAAGAACACATGCATTACGAAATATTTAACACATTTTTGGCCATCAATAATTTTGACTCAATAATGACTAAATTTTGTTTTGAGAATAAACTTTTACTAAAAACGTTAACTTTTAAAGAGTATTTAGATTTGTTAAAAATATATAACAAACAAGGTTACAATGTCAACGCACACGTTGTCGAGGAACTGCCCAACTGCTTGATCCTCCTTAGCAGATGGATGTTTTATAGTACTTGGAGATGACGTGGCTTGGAATGATCTGAATATGCAGAGTTGCCACACATTTGAAAAAAATTTACTGTGTGCATAAAATGTTGATAAACGTAAATTTTGTTATATTCCGTATCTTCTTTATAGATTGATTAAAAATCGATTTTAAAGCTACCTTCAAGTTGTAGTAGACGTGCTATTAATTGAATTTTAAGTATTTTTAATATGGAATTTTATATTTTTTGTAGCGAAGGATGATATGAAGGTTAGAGTGCGTCTAGATTATTTTTAAGATAGAAATTCTAAAGGAAAGATTGTGACCGTTCATATATTATAACAGTAATGCATTGGGCATTGTTTAAATAAGTATTTAGAATCTTCCTTCACTATAAAGTTATTACAATTAAGAAAGAACAATATTTAAACCCATCATTGCATTTTAGAGTTAGGTGTTTCCCTCTGGGAAGGAAACTGGACTTCAAAATTACTTGCGGTGATTGGTATTCCATCTAGATGGAGCTGCACTAAAAAGAGATACTAGCTTCCGGGATGGTACTAGGTCTGTAATGGTAAAACACCGATTCGCAGCTCCATTAGAAATAAAAAAAATATTAAAAATCTTTTTCTGCAATTCTAGTTGCATCTGGATAAAATTAATAGTGCTTTTTACGGTTCAAAAGGAACTACACAATGGCACTAAACATTTAATTAATTAAGTAACCTAGTTTCCATTAACTACTAAAAAGGAATTTTCCCATTATGAAAACTTGTTTTTCAGTGTTCAAATAATAACCATAATACTATGTGCAGTAAGAGCCTCATAATTTCAATGTAAAATAATAGCAGATTCGTTTTAAATAAACACATGCCCAGCTAAATTTATCTATGGTACAGTATATGAATTCAACAAATGAAAATACTAATTATTTTTTTAATACAATTATTAACTTATCCATAAAATAAGTAATCCTCTCATCAAAATTAAGATGATTTATTTTAATTTAAAAATTCGAATTTTGCTAATATTTTCAGGTTATATCCTTTTCATCTTTATTAATGAATAAATTAGTCATTCAGGAGGATAAAATAGGGTTACAAATGAAAAAGGAATCAATTTTCCTTTTAAATATTTACATCGTGCTTTATTTTCTCTCCCTTTCCTACAAGTCTCAATTTTATTCAACAGTTTAGATTAACAGTTATTTTCTTATGAATAGACTTCTATTGCCTTTTGCCTTGCTATTTCATTAATTTATGTCAACATTTCATTTATGATTTTTCAACACAAAAATCTGAATTAAATGTTGATAGGGAAATTCAACTTACCCAAAAGGTCATCTATAAATATAAGAAAAAATTTAGTAAAATTTTCAGAGACGTTTATGCTTTAGCACGTTAAATAAATTTTATATCGCTAATGAAAAACTTTATATCACAATTTGATTGAAAGTTCGTTATAAATATTACATGTTATCAGGTACATTTTCTTGAAAAACTGTTGCTTTAGCAAACTTTCAAGACTCTGCGTAATAATTTGCACCTCAAATTCTGTAAATATTTAAGAATTATTAAAGAATCATTAATTGTATTAAAATAAAAGATATTTAATATTAAAAAAAACTGTAACCATCATAACTACCCTAATAACAATTATCAAGCAAAGCAGAATTAAATTTTGTAGAATGAAATATTAATGCGAATATTAATATGAGTGGAAAGCATTTACTTCACCATTAATTTTAAAATAATTCGATGCCTTATAGTAGCATTATTTCTTAAATTATCTTAGGAAAGGTTTTAAATAATAAAACATGCCTGCAAAAATACGTACCTGGAATTCCCATAATTTGAGGTTCTGTAAATAAAGAAATATAAATATGTTGTACGTAAATTATTCTGGTAAAATAATTTCATATAATTTTGTTGCTGTGTTTTTATCACTTTGAGATGCAATAATGTTTCGAAAGTTTTAAATATCTACTTCTTGATTTATTAGAAGATTCTGTTTTTAAGATTAATGATTGTATTATCGTTCTTATATTACAAATAAAATGTGTAGCAACTAAATGAAAACGATATCTTTTTTTCTTCTTATATGCACATAATGCTTCTTAAATTCTTCCGCTGAAATTCTCTTTTTCGAGAAATTTATTCCTTCAAACATTATAATGAATGAGTTTCGAAAGCTTTGTTAAGTTTATGGCTCTGACTTTAAAACTAAGATTTAGTACGCTCTCTAAATTTCCATCGATGAATCATCAGCAAAGATCTGATTTTACTTCTGCAAAAATGTAATTTGAAAGAATCTACTTTTCAAATTTTGTTTTTATTCTCTCAATTCATTATAGTGTTAAGTCACAATTCGCTAAAATTAAATTAAAGTGAAATCAAAGTTATTTTTATACAAATGTAATTTAATTCAATTTTTTAGCAACTTATCTGGAAGATCATGTTAACTTACCAAGGTAAGAGGGGAAAAAAGGAAAGTTTTACTCATATAGTGTAATGTTTTTATATTACTCTAAATCAATGGTTTTCAAACTGTGTTCTTCGAAATTTCGAACTCCACGAGTAACTGTTACTGGTCCCAGCGGTTACGTGGATCAAAACAATTCGGAAAGTAAATTATAATTGTGTATGCAAAATACATACATGTCCTTTGTGTTATGTATAGCTCACTTTTGCACGACTGCAAATGTCTAAGGCCGTGTTTTCTAACGTGTGTCACACTTCCTACGGGGAGAAACATGAAAGAAAATATGGTGCAAACAGCTACTTTTTTAATATTTTTTTTGTAATTTTTTCTTTGTTGTGTATACTAAATTTACACAAGCCATTACAAGAGTTACACTATGGAAGAGATCAATCTCAACTTAAGTCATAAAAAACACTTTTATGTTTTATCATATGCCCAAAGGATAATGATAAGCATAAAGTATAAAATGACCTTGACAATCCCTCCTCTTTTTGTGTAGAATTAATATTTCCCTTAAAAAAATCTTCCCTAAATCAATTTATCATGCAGATCGAATGTCAAAAGGATTTGCTGGTTTGGCCATTCTGAAAATCTAGGTTGCTATTTTTTGAGTTCTGCAATCCAAGAAGATATACTGCTATTCGAATTTCTTCTGGATAGAACTATTGGAAAGAATATTTGAGCTTATTAATAATGATACGAACGAACACGAGCTACACTGGAATTTATGTTCGTTTATTTGTACAGACGGTGAAGTTTTGTTAATGGGTTATAACAAAGAAGTATCACGAATCGTTTCAATTACATCACACATTAAATATACCCACAGCTGAATTTATCTCTACTCGCTTGTGGTAATGATGCTATGAAGAGGATAAATTTTATAAAATCAAGAGAATTAAATTCGAGATTATTATGCAAAGAGTTATACTGTGAAAAGATAGAGCCCTAATTTTACAATTGGAAAACAGATGGTTATTTGAAGACAAAAATCTTAAACCAAATTTTTGAGTAAAAAGATGAAATCAGATTATTTTTAAATGAACGAAGTCATGATTACGCTCCAAAATTAGGCGATGAAGAATGGTTGCAATGTTTGTGCTATTCAGCGGACGCGAAAATTTCCATTTTAAATGAATAAAACATAACTCTTTAAGCACTAGATGTACAAATATAGTAAATTTTTTTCTTAAAAAAAATGAATGCACGGGTTTAAATTCTAACGTTGTGATTACATGCCCAAGAGACTAACGTGCAATATATGGCAATACTTATAATTTTTTTAATGAAAAATAAATTTAATTTAAATGACATTGAAGTAGTACCAGAGCACCTTTTTCAATTTAAGCAAATACTACAAAGGAATATACCACAAGAGAAAACTAAGCTGAATTAATAACGAAAATCCCTTAGAGCAGTGGTTCTTAAACTGGGGTCCATGGATCCCTGGGGGGGGGGGGGTCCTCAGCACCTTTCTAGGGGGTCTGCTAAGATCTCTCATTCAATGCCGGCAGACTCTTAAAGGCCTCGTAGAAAAACTGAAAGGTGTGCCATTCTAAATTAGATAACTAAATTGTTCCCAATGTAAAAACTCTACTGTAACATGCATATATATTCGGAGAAAAATATTAATTCAGTTTGAATTAAATTAGAATTTTGTATTATTCTTAATCAGATGTTTACTGTTTTATTAAAGGAATAATAATGGTGTTAAAATGTATGTACTAGTAGCAAAGGCAGTGTTAGATTAAATCACTCAGCCATTTGTTGGGAATCAAGGAGGGATGTCCAAAATCTTGGGGGTCCATGATGTCAGGCTGATACATAAGGGTGATTGAAAGTTAAAGAACCACTGCCTTAGAGTACAACGTTAATTCAGAGGGGCTGCCAAAGGGTTTGTAGGAGAAGAATGAAAAACTTATTAAAATATTTCAACAGATTTGACTTTAAAATATAATCCAAGCAAGTACAGTTACTGAATTTCTGTGCATTCTGAAAATTAATGCAGGATGCCCAAAAATCTCCCACAGCTACAAGCATTTTAATACCATTTAGGGAGTAATGTATTAAAGTGAAAAAATCTTCCTACACGTATGAAGCAACAAAAACAAAATATAAAAACACATTAAACGCAAAATATGATGTACGACTGCAAATAGCTTCACTTTGACTGTTTGTGTAAGACAATGCACAAGCACATACATCCCAGCCTCTTGTTATAATGCAAGAGTAGGTGATAAGTGGAGCACAAATCAATGCTTTTAATGAGTAAATTACATTAATTTTTTATGTTAAACACTTTCAATAAATATACAATAATTTCCTTTAATTGGGATAACATAAAATACCGATGATATATTGAACGATTTCAGCTGTTACTTTAAGATATAATTTTTCTAAAGATGCGAGTGTGTGGAATGGGTTTTTTTTAAAAAAAACCTTACAACTCCAAAGGTTCCGTTAGGTGAAAAAGTTTGAAAACCACTGCTCTAGAGGAATTCAAATATACAGGGGATATTTTGAGGAAAATGTTTAAAATAACAGTAATTTTTTAAAGTCGAAAAACTAAATATGCATTTTAATTCAGCATATATAAATTGCCAATTAATTTCTATATAAAATCTTTATGTGACTGCAATTATATTACAGTCATCTTTCGTAACGTGAAAGAAAAAAGATAATGAGTTAGGAAATGGAAACCAGCGTCTTCCTTTCTAATGGAAGGGATAAAAGTTAGGGGAATAATTGGCTTAAATGAAATGTAAATGTTATTGGAAAAATAAAATTGTTCGTTTTTTGAAAGATTCTATAAGCATTATTTCTTTTACTATTCTCTATTTTGACTAAATAACTTGTTTGAATTAAATTGTTTACAATATACAACTTGTTTGGTTATCCTTTTTTGTGATTCACATTTATATCAAATAACATTTTCAAAAACAGAATGAAAATAAAATATTTGTTTTTCACTCGTTAATAAGGAAAAAAAACTATATTAGGTTTTCATCTCACCAACATTATTTCTGAGGTTATCTGGAAAAAAAAAAATGATAATTTTAGTCTCTTAAGTGTATTTGTAATTTCGCAATGTAAAAATGGACACATTTAAAAAGGGAGCATTTATTTATTTTGAATGATGTGTTTTCAATCCAACTGTTTTTCAGAAAAGTTTTTAAGGAGTTGATAAGTTTTATTGTAATATTTGTCAAAGTATCATGCTTATTTTGGTTTTGAGTTTATTAACAGAATTTTGTCATACCATCCAATGTATTACGAAGCAAGCGTTGTATTACCATAAACCATTGAGCAGCAAAAGGTGTTTCTTTTCGATGTATGAAACATAAATTTTATATAGTTTTGAGAAGGGAATTGAATTGAAAAAATAAAAATTCCTATCTCCCGTAATAATTAAGCAAAATTTAACTTATTTTATAGCTTTTAATCTTAAAATTCCTCTTACGAATAAAAAAACAACTTATTACCGTAAAATCCGGCGTATAAGGCGCACTTTTAACTCCAAACATAAGATCGAAATTTATGGGTGTGCGTTATACGCCACGTAAAAATTAAAAAAAAGATGACCATAGAAAAAATTAAACTTCTACACTATATCGAAATACTGTTTATTGAAAAGAACGACATTCCTTATGAACTTTAAGGTTTGCATTTCTAAAAGTACACTATTTTTTCAAAAGCCTGGGATGATACCTGGAATAAATGACTACAAAACGTAAGAGCATTGCATAAGTATATTTCAGGTTTCTTCGGAAAAAAGGGAGTGCGTGTATGCGGCGAATATATCTAAAAATTAAAAATTGCAGCTCTTAAGTATAGGTGCGCCGTTATAGACCGGATTTTACGACACTATCTGTTATAGTAATTGGAATTTGTTGTAATAATTTCATACTCTGTTCAGACTAATTTTATAATTTCCAGAAATCAGTGGCATAAAATTAGCGTAATGAAAGAATATTTTGACTGTCAAAATGCTTTTTAGGTTATAAGTATTCATTCTTTAAATACGAGTGTAGAGCTACTGATATGCAAGTAATGGACAAGTATTATAAAAGGGAAGATAAGAAAAAGATTCAATGATTAGTTCAAAACACTTTTTTTAAAATAGGAAGAAGTGTAACATAATATTTCATTATTTTGTTGGATGATGAGCTAGAAAATTATAAACATTCAGTAAGTATTTTTTTCTCTCTTTCATTGCTTATTTTACTTATAATGAAGCCTTAATTGAAGTGGTCATAAAATTTGACAACTTTCTCTCTTAGAAAAGTGTTAGTACCTACTTACTCATCCTTCCTCTTATACCGTCTGTAATGGAAAAAGTATAGGTTTGAGTTATTACTTAACATTTTTGCAATGAATTTCAAATTGATATTAAAATCGGAATTGAGAAATGACTATTTTATAAAAGAAATGAATTAAGTTGAAAACATTCATTGAGCACTACCAATTCATGAGTTAATCTAGTTAAGTTACAAAACATAAAACTTGAAATAAATGTTGTCTTATGATATAAATGTATACATAAGCACTGCACATTAATATACAATAAAAAAGAAACAAAATTACTACAAGAAATCTCAATTCAGTACTTAGTTTGAATATTGGAAATGCTTCACGCGATGTTTAGGGTGTCATTAGAATTAAAGAGTTGTAGTTAGAATCGGGCTTAATTGGCACGAAAAGTAAGACTTTTTAAAAAGAATTCTTTTTTTTAATATTTGATTGCAAAGTTAAATTACTGTAAGTTTGACTTTTTCAGACCTTCGTTTGACAAATTATTCTCCGCGATATAATAAAAAAGTCATATTTATTTTTGCTGAAATTTTTTTAAATATATTATTAATAGCTCACATTTTTTAGTAGTTTTCTGATTAAAATCATTCTTATAATTTTATTCCCCGAAATAACCGAAAAATAAGTAAAAAAGTTTCACTTTGATATGTATATTAATTATTCGCTCTTTCACATGTAGTTGTAATTTAATAATTCTTCATGAGAATATATCAATATTAAGTTGTAAATGACTGCAGAGTAATAAAATAGCTAAAATAATAACTAATAAATAGTTAACATCAGGTGTAGTTTAAGTAAGATAAATGTATTTGCAAAACAAAGAGATGAGATACATTCTTAGTTAAAAAAATTATTTTCATGTTTTAGACTCTTAGTAGAATATACAAGAAAGTGGCAGTGATAGAGTTAGTAACGTAAATTTACTAGCACTATCTACAAGGAAGTGTGTTTAATGCCAATGAACTAGATATTTTACATGCGAACGGAAACTTAATGTATTACTTTTTAAAATTAAAATATTTAGTTAAAAAGGATTGCTCACAACACATTCTTACGGATATTTTGTAATTTGTTGAGTTTCATTTCTTTATATTTAACAACAAATGTACAATTAAAGCATGAAAGGTCCGAAAAATAAAGTAACGAGTCATGATATTTTCCACAATATTTCTCTGTCTCATTTCTGTTCATAAAATCAGCTTTTGAGTCCTTTTTTTGAGGTGTTAATTTAAAATTATTTATAGTTAAATTACCAATACTTTTAACTGAAAAAGGAAAAATAAGATTTAAATACTTTTATCTAAAAATTATTGGTAAAATTATGTTACTATTATTGTCTTTATAAATTTAATTCAATTTAACAACTGCTGTTTTTGAAAAAGGAATTAATTTATGTATACTATGAAATGGTTATAGAATGGCTTAAGAAGCTGTCAATTAATTACTAGAAAACACTGAGATTTTAAATTTCTGAAATCATTTCTTTGTACATTTTTAAAAATATTTAAGTTAAAAATTACTTATTAAAAAGTTAAGTGTATTTCATCCCAAAATACATTGGATAGTAATTGTATTAAATTGTTGTCAGCTACCTTACAGAATTTTTCAAACTTCACTGCTTCATTAATTTGTTAGTTTAGAATCTCAATTAAATACTGCTTTTTTTTTTACAAATTATACTTTGGGCAACTTTTTAAGCAAAATTCATTCATTCGCTTAAATGTTACAAAATGTTATTCGTTAAATCTTATATATATATATTATTATTACCACTGAAAATTAATTTACTACTTTCTTTTTGTAAATTACACCAGCAAATGAGTACTTTACATAGCATTTTAATTCTATTATTTTATTGAATAACATACTTTTGGTCTAAAACATTTTTTTTTAAAATTATTTTTTCAATTTCATGGCATGTGATAATGTTGTTTCATATTTTATAAATTCTTATTTCAAAAGAAATCATAAAATAATTCATTACACAAAAATAAAGACTGAAAAAAAATAGGAAAAGGTGAAAGTTAGGATAAAAATAATTACTCACACATATTGTCGACTAACATGGCTGTTAAAGAAGAATTAAATTAATTCTTAGTTGCTCGATTCATAAATTTACCAAATATTAGTTGCATTGCCTTATGTTTTATTTTTTAAATAAAGTTACATGTAAACTTCAAAAAATGTGTTTTAAAAAAATATTTAAAAATGAAAATTTTATAACATTTTTTACTAACCTGCCACGGGATCGCATTGTATTTCTGAAATAAAAATAAAAATAGGGAATTATTAACACTAGTAATACTACGAATAACATTCAGAAATCAGTTGAGTGTTTGAAGAAAAAATTATTTTATAATGTTATATTTTTTCATATTTTATTGTTTTAAAAATCTAAAATTAATCCAAAAGGTCAAAATTTAATTTGCTGATAAAAACATAATATGCACTTATGATAGAACATTCAATACATGCAATTTTAGTGTTTATTTTTTTGACGCCCACAATGGGTGCAGTAAAATAAAACAGCGTTACAAATAAGACTGGAACGTTATAAAAATAGCATTTTTTTTTCTTTTTCCTTTTGGTGTGGAATTAATATTTAATGGCCTTGCACTTTGAAGGAACGCGAGTATTGTTGCCGACGAATGTCATAATTTTAAACCAAAGTCAAGTGACTACCACACCACTCTCCTTGCTTTCTTATCACATCAAAATGAGAACTTTGAGCATCGACTAGCATACACGGTGTGGATATTCAGTGGCAGTATAAGATAAATCCACAACTCTACGGAAACGATTGTGACCACGAGGGTCTTGACTATGCCATTGCAGGTACAATGGACTATTATTTCTGCTGCATAATGAATGTTCTTCGGGGAAACTACTTTCCATACGAACGGTTTACGAATAGTTTAAAATATTTAAAATTTTCAACTCGATACTTATTTTACACGATACTTTTTTTATTTTAGAAAATAATAGGATTTAAAACATATAAGTGCTGATGAACCCAGTCATTCTAAGCAATACCCCAAATACAGTTGCTTTACTCTTCTAGTTTCACCATTAGGAACCTTAATATATTGAATATGCAAACGCATCTTACTATTTTTTAATATTATTTTTTATGGAAAATGTCTAAAATTATTGAAGCCTCAGATTCTTTTCCAAGACCATATTATCAGGCTATTTGCTACAAATTATTCAAACAGAAAAAAAAACTATAGAAGCTCTGTTTACTGTTAACATAATTCAAACATAAAAAAACTCCTCCTCCCCTTCCTCCATCAGCACTGAAAAAAATCATTAAAAAAAGCATGCTGCAACTAACGACCCTTATATGTGGAATACATTCTATTGTAGAAATAACTGGTAATGTAAAAAAAAATTAAAGGAAGACCCATTCTGTCTCTTTATCGAGCCTTCCGTAATACGTAAAATTACAAAAAGCACGTAAAATTACAAAAAGAACCTGAACACTTATCACATTACTATGTCCAAATTAAATACATTTTTTAATGGTATTCTTCAAGGTAAAAGCTCATATAACACTCTTCAAATAATACTTGCAAGAATTATGCAAAATTGGTTTTAGAATCATTTTATTTTCAGAAGTATATTAGGGTGCATTATCATTAATGGAACTCAAAATAAACTATTCAGGATCTTTCTGCCATGGGTGTTACTTTGTACGCGAATACGTTATTCCTGAATAACATGAATGTAAAACAGATGAATGGATTGTTTTATCTTTTTTTTGAATCTCTGGGAACAATAATTTTTCTTTTGATAAAAGTAAAATGTCATTTTCCATTCCTATTCTGACATAAGAATATAATTACGAAATGTCAAATAATGAATATTGTTATCTAATTAGAAATAATGTTCCATTTTATATGAAGGAGTCGAATTTGTAACTATTAGTTGGACGTTTTGAAAGATCTTAAAACTTGAGTTGGAATTTTATTGTGTTGTTGTCCGAATTGTGCTTGAAAATGTACTCCATAACAAACTACTGCTAATGGACTATTCTTTTGAAGCTTCATAATGTTACTTCTGAAAAAGAACGAAACATTCTTTTGTCAGTAGCGCTGAACAATCTAAATATTTTTAAGGATCTTTACCAAGTGCTACAACAAGTTCTAATACGGCCGCTAATATGAAATTTTTTTTTAAATGTAATTCAATAAAATAAGTGAACAAAATAGCGAGTGTCATATGAGTAAGTTTTGGGATGTCTGGTTTTTCAGTCTGATAACGAAAGCATCATTTTAAATATAATATTACATATAAAATAAATTATAGTTTAAAAGAAACTAAAAAACTCCCTTTTATAGTTAATCGAACTAAGTTGTAACTTAAATTTTTTAGTCCTCAAATCTGGAATTAGCCGCCAAATCTGGAAATGGGATCTGAAATGAGTCGCCAGATGCGGGAGGGGATCTGAAAATCGGAAATCGTTAATCCTGATGCTCCTGATCAGGAAAAGGGAACAAAATTATTTAATTATTTTATTGTCATCGGTCCTTGACAAGTGAGCAAAATTTCGAACTAATCTAAACTTTTAAAGTGGGTAAAAGTCGAGTTCAAAGATTCCGTTACAAACATATGAAGCTTATAAAAGGGTGTTGAAAATTAGTAATTACTCATGGTAAAAGTGTTATTTTTTTCTAGCAAAGATATTCGGAGGGGAAAAATCATTATTATGAAAGCATTTGCTTTAGCAGTGATAAATAGAATCAATTCCCTGAGTTTGTAATTCAGTGCTTTTATTGTCAGAGCAACTCTAATGTTGGATCAATTTCATTAATTTTAAATAATTTTCTAAGAAACGGGCTGCATCCTATTTGATCTAATAACATACACCTATTCCCCGATTTTCATGGAATATGGGTTCCTTAGAAATCAGTGTAATCGTTTCGATTTATATCAGTAAAACCGTGAAAATCTAAAACAAACGAAGATGTGTATAATTCAGTAATTTACTTCAATGTAAATTAGGATTTGTTGTTGCATGAATACCACTACTTTTAAGTGTTTTAGCTACATCATTAATGCCTTTTAAACATGTTCCATTGCAACATCAATTGCGTGTGAAGCGGTGCTCATACTCGCAGGAGATCCAGCTGCCGCACTTTTTCTAATGGAGTCTTTATTTGTTTATTATTTTTATTGCATCTTCATTTGTGGAATAAAGTTTAGCTATATGTGTAACTCTTTTTTCATTACGTATATATATAGATGATCTTAAATTTTATAAGGAGTAGAAATAAGTTTCAAAAACTGGGCATTTGTTACGAATGAACGGTTTGTTTTATTCAAAGTGTTGAACTTCACTAGCCACTACTTCCCCGCTTCTTTCTGGGAGAATATGGCTACCGTGTTAGAAGAACGCTTCAGCTTTTGAGACTGTCCACGAATCAACCAAATTTTGGAATCTTCATATGATGTGAAATTGTGCACTTAATATCGCATAGCAAAATGTGAATGGAGAAACACATCACGCCTTTCAAAGGACTGTGAATATTAAGAGCAATGATTCCCAAAGTGGTCTATATCGACCCCCAGGGGTATACGACGACCTGCAAGGTTTTCACGTCAGCGAAAAAGTAATTTGAGGGTCCATGAGATGTAGATGGAGATCTACCATAGTGGCTTTCCTTAAACCAGATCGTGATTCTAATTTTAAAAGAAAATTTTACCAAATGGAAAACAAAAATTATCTATTTAACAGATTTATTTACTTACTGTATAATAAGGCTAATTTGCAGTTACAAGGTGACACGCATAAATTGTATTAAAACTAAGACCATCATTTCCACGTTTCTTGCCAGAATTAAGCTAAAGGAGTATAATATTGAACGTAGTGAATTTTTCCAGTTTCTTAATAGGCCCCAGACAATCTGCTAAATACTTTAGGTTTTAAGGAAAATGTTTTGACTTTATGGTAATTATTACAGTAGGTAATGAAATCATACGGTCCATTGAAAAAAAAAAAGAATCAAATGTGATATTACAGGAGAAACTGATTGAAATAGACAAAAACGGAGATTTTAAAGTAAAGTTTAGAAACGGATGTCAGTAACTCTGCCTTTAAAAAAAACGAGTTATTTATCCCTAATTATGGGGTATTGTGAGAAAGTTTTTGATTGTTTTTTCTTGAGAGAAAGATTTTCAGCGTGGTTTCCATTCTCCAAAATAAAAGAAAAGAAAAGAAAGAAAAAGCATGTACACTATACTAACCGAGGAGAATTACGAGTAGGTTTAAACCTGACAAGAATGATGCCAAATGCTGAAAATTTCTTAATGCAGCAGCAGATTCATCTCTCCTATTATAAACATTTGTTTGTTGATCAGTTATTTTATGTATTAATTAAATTTTAATTTATTTAACTAGCATGTGTTTCTTAAATTTTAAACAGTAAACTTCACTACAGTTAGAAATTAAATTGATAAATTTGCAAAAATTCAACATTAGTTAAGCAGGAGTCAACCCCAAACCGAAAAACATGGCAAAGGGGTCTATGAGACAAAATGTTTGAGAACCTCTGCTTTAGATGATAAATAATTAGCTCGCATTTCCATTGCAGACACCAGTGGCGTAATGGAGAATATTAGGCCCCACCCCTTCAAAGTCAGATTTTGTGCCCCAAGCCGGATCTTACAAGAAGTGATAAGTCAGACTTTGGGTTCCCAAGAGTTCTGGGTGGCGAGGGTGTACGTTACGCCACACTAGTAGACACTCTCTCCGAACATTCATAGACATGGTATCAAGGAATATATTTGTGTGATCCCTCTCCTTTTAAATTCTCTTTGGGATTAGAGTTTTAATATCACTTACTGTCTGCTGTACAATGGTTTGATGTATGTTAAATCTGTTCATGCTCAAGGTTTTAACGGATGTCGGGTGGAATTTTGGAGAGGGGGGGGGGGGTTGAGTGCCAACTCAGGTTTCGTTCTTATCATTTCAAAATGTCCGTTATCAATTTCCTTACTGCTGGTTCTGTGAATGCGACGTTAGTAAACAATTAATCAATTCCTTAAGGATTTTCAAGAGGGAAAGTTAGCTTAAAAACGCCATTTGCTTCTAAAAAATTACAATATATTATGCCAGAAAAAGTTACAGATTTTATAAATGTGTGTGTGTGTGAATATTGCATAAAATAAAATTCTTATTTATTTGTACCTTTTTGCTTCAATCGGATCCAAAAACTCTTTCGCATCTCATTTTAGTTTCGTTTCGTTTAATAAAACAAATAATTTACGATTTCAATACAATGAAAATTATATATTCAAATAACTGAAATATATGTTTCATTTCAACGAATCAAAAGTTAATATTACAATTGATTTAACACAATATTTTGCTTAAATAACCGTATATTTTTATACATCCGAATTGAAAAAGTTGAAGATTAATTGTAATTGTTTTGATTTTTAGTCTATAAAATTATTGTATTAATTTCAAAGTTTGATTAAAGTTCTACGTTTTTAGCAATTTTCTGCCAATAACGCTCCATTTTAAATACATCATTCGCCAACATGTTTCGCTACAACAGAGTCATTTATCGTAAGTTCATATATTGAATTTGTTTCTCGAAAACTCAGACTCCGTACTTTATTTTACATAAAAACCTTTGCTAGCGAATGCTAGAAAATCAACCTGCTTGTTTAACTGATGTGATGTAAAATTGTATCTTCTATCAACCTCCTTGCAATTTCTATCTGTTTGATCAAAACTCATTACGAAGAATATGTTTTGAAATTTAAATATCAAACCCAGAATCGAATAGTCAGAGCTCTGTATTAGTACCGAGAGCAAATTTAACGTACTTCTTTCGGAGCAAAAAATAAGTTTTTTTTAAAAAAAAATTATTACCAGTTAATTAAAAATTTATAAATATAATTATAATCATAAATTTTACACACAATTTTTAAAAATTTTTATTTGAAAAGGAATTTTTTGGTAGTCTTTATAATTAGTACGCTGAAGTATAAGGGAAGTAATGGGAGTAGTCTAACATAATAAACAAATTACGTAATTTTATCATTCACAAACGCTAGATTCAAATACGTTAGTATTTCAAAATGTGGAATTCCTATTGATTACTTTCTGTAAAGAAATAAAACTTATGTTGTGGAAGAGTTGCAAAAAGTAGTAATAAAAAGATACAAATTACCTTATTTCATGTTAATGTAACTAATGAATCAATAGTTCATAAAATAATTTTAACATTTTACATAAAATATTAGCAATAGCACCAACATAGTTTTTGTTGCCTTTTTATACACTACCTTTTTTTTTTTTAGTACTACATTTTCAATAAGATTAAATTGGGATTTGAGGAATATTTTCATTTTAAAATCAGTGATTAATACAGTGATCTCATCAAAGTGATTGAAAAGGGGTGTTAAGGTGTTTTTCTTGTTAAAGTGTTGATTACCAAAATTGGTGAATGACCAACTTCTTCCGAAAAAGGGAATTTTATTGGAAGGAAAGTGTTGCGCTTTTACACTTTCATAACTACTAAAAAGTGATTCATTACAATATATTTTCGTGAAATCACTTAAAAATTCTTGATCAGCTGTTCTATTGCATGAGTAGTAATTCATATGATTGAAAACAACTCATACATAAAAGAACAAACCACACAAATTTATCATATTTAGTAAAATGTAGAATATAAGTATAAACACATATAAATAAATACATACATAAAAAATTGATGTGTACGAATATTAGACAATGTTATGTTTAAATAAATTATTTAAGCAGCTTAAAATACTTTTACACTAAATTACAAGCTGGAATCTCGAAATATATGATTCATACAATAAAATTACATGCAAAGATAATGGTTAAAACATTCGATATTAACTTATTCAGGTTGAATTTCTACATAATTTTCAGCAAACAGCTTCTTTAGCAAAAATGTGCCATCTTTGCACCAGTGAACTTTCGTTTCTATTTTCGGATAAACTTTTGCTATATTTGTTCCTCTAAGAAGGACTAATGTGCTTAATTTATTTGTTTTATATATATATATATATATATAAAATATATAGTAATTACATAAAAATAACTTACCTGGTAAAATGAAAGGGGAAAGCAAAAATGCTACAAAAATCCAGGAGGACATTTTACTTCCAATCATGATTTTCACTGTAATAGTCCTAAAATCGAATGACAGAGTTGTGATATTTTTCTCTTATAAGGCTCAGATGCGGGTGATAACTGTATTTCAACACCTGTTAGGATGTTCGCGACTGTTCAGCGTGAAATAACTTCTTTTTTCTTCACAATCCGAAGATCACGATTATCTTAGAACAACTTACATGAATCAGAAACCCTCTAAAATTTCTAATATCTGTTTCCTTAACATCTTGCATATCAAATGCGTGTAAATATCACAAAAGATTGGAAATTGTGAGGAATTTTCAAGATAAAAGTTTTATTCAAAATACAAGGAAAGTATGTGAAATTTTAAAGGGAAATTTAAAAAGAAACTGACCACGAAGAAAAGTATACCTCTTTTTAAATTTGATATACCGAATGCTTTTTAAGGTATCCGAACACGTTCGGAGTACTTTTTAACAAAATAGCATACTAAAACATTATAAATGTTCTTTTAGGACTCAATACCAATAAATATTACTATTTAACTACCAAAATTTAAAATAAATTACCTGAATTTTACAAAAATCACAATTATAAGTGAAATTTTAGCAATATTTTTGAAAAACTTCAAAGCAGTTAGAGAAAAAAGTAATAAACATAAATTAGTAAAAGTATTACTAAAACAAATTAGATGCATTTATCTAGAAAATGTACTAAAATTTTAATTTTTTATTAAAATTTGAAAATTTTAGAGCTGATTGAGTAAACATTATAAGAAAAGTTACATTTTTTATGAGACTATTATTTAAATAACAAGCCATAACTCAAAAAGTATTCGTACAATAATAAATATTTTAGTACATTCTCTAGAAAATAACATAAATGTCAGGTTCAAAAAGTTTTTTAGAAATACATTCGTAATAATTTGAGTTACTAGACTCGCCATGCTAGATTTTGAGCAATTTAAATACCCACTTCTGGTAGATCAAAACCCCATTTCCGGTTTTTCTAAATTTATAAAATTGATTGTAATGTGGCCTCTAGGTAGTGTAGAAACAAAATAAAGAGTATGTTTCGTAAAGTCAAAAGATATCTCTATTCAATAAAATAAAAAACAAAAATATCTGTCTTGACTTGAATTGGGTCATTTTCAACGTATTCGGATACCTTAAATGCATTTAAGTTTTATATTGTGATACAAAGAAATGTTTTACACATGAGAAAAGAATAAAATTTCTTTCAGATTACCTTGTAAGACACTGTTTTTCTTTCCTTCAAAAAATGGAAGGAATTTCAATTTTTCGTATATTCGATGTTTTTATTTTCTGAATTCAAAAATTTGAGTGCCACAAAGCATTCCATTCGTTTCAATTGTTTTCATAAGGTTAAAAAGTACGATCTATAATGAAAAATATATTTCATATAAGTTCAAAATTATCATGAACCAGAATAGAAAAATGAATGATCTCTTTTTATTTATTCAGCTATTTCGATCCCAAAATAGAAATCCCACATATAAGGAAAAGAGAGTATTCTTTTAAATATAAAAATAGAAAGAGAGACAGAGAGAGAGAAAAAATGTTCCCAAGCTAATCCATACAACGCATGGCAATGCATCCACGAAATATTAAGAATGTGACCTTCGAAATGAAATAAGTTGACTAAATAATTATTGATTTTAGAATAGAAGATACACTCAAAATGCATGACTTCCTTAAAAATGAAACATGTCATTAGATGATTCTCTTTTTTTTTAAGGAAAAGAAGTATGGTCATGTAATTATTGCACAAGAAAATCTAAGTTTAAAATGAGTAATTTAAGGGAGTCGAGATGGTTTCGAAATAGAATAACTATGGTAAGGTTTAATATATTATAGTTTTTTTCGTTTTATTTGTGATTATTGTCAATTTAAATCACGTTTTGTTCACTTTTATTTCTTATGATTCAAAATACGATTAAAAATAAAAATTCATTTACAACTCCGTTAATTTATCATCGCTGAATGTAACACGCGCTTAGAAATGTCAAATTCATAAAATAGTTTTTAAATGAGCGTTTATTAACATCGCGCTATAAAGCAGTAAGAAGACAGTTTTCACAGTTATTTCACTACTCGTGAAAAAGAACGTTGGAAGCAATTATTAAAATTGCCCTCCATATACACAACGCTGTTATTGCTCAACTTAAAATAAATGTGACATCAACACTTTTCTATTTGCTTCTATAAATGCTATATTCTATTACATAATATTCTAAAATATTCTATAATAAAATTCTAAATATTATTCTATAAATGATTCTTACTATATACGCAATGACCTAGTTAAAACAAATATGTAATTGCATTGTGTGTGTGCGTATGTGTGCGTGTGGAGAGTAAAACGCAGCTACAATTCATATGTCTTCAATAGGTGAGGAGTATATTAGATCACTTGGAAGACTTGTTTGTGCACTTGGACACGCTTTTCAGTTGCAAATGCGTAGGATGAAGTATCAGTGCAGAACACCATAAGAAATGTGTGTACACAAATGCTTCAAATACGGATAAGTTATACAAAGTGTTATCAAGGTTTCAAATTCAGGTAAGGGGAAAGAAATGAATCATCATCCATTTCAGTAATCTTTTCAGATTATGGATGCTAGCTTTTTAATTTTAGACATTTCTGTTCTTTAAAAATGCTTTAGTGTTATGTCTTGAAAACTTGTAATGCACAACTTGATGATAAAAACTTGATTTTTTCATTATGTAAGCTTATTTTTCTGTAGTGAATTTTCAGTTCTCTATACACTTTTCCGGAAGAATCTTTTGAAGCTCCAAACCCTCAGGAACATCTCGTTAACCTTGAATGTTGACGAAAATGTTTAATATGCAAAACTTTTCTACTAAAACCAGCAACCAACTAATTTCCTTTAAATATCCACTTCCCAGCAAAAGTAGTATCCTATAGTAGATATTACATTATTTGAAATGTTATCTATACAATATTTTTAATTTTTTATAGCAACGTCAAAAAGCAAAGTAATATTGATAAATAAGCATAATACATATTTCTCACATTTTTCATATATTTCTTCTGTAATTTATCCAATAATTTTTCCCAGACATTAAAAACTCCACTTTTTTTTTGGCGTTAGAAAAGAAGTGAAGAAACGATGTTTAAAATTATGATGTACAAAGAAAAAAAATGGGTTGAGGATTAATATGTGCTCTAAAAATTTTAGTTTTAAAATTATACCTAACGTGAAATAGAAGTGCTTGAATCAAATGGGTGCAAGTAAAAAGTGACATTTAATAAGTTTTTATCATTATTCAGAAATTTGATTTTTACTCGTTTCCTTTTATCTAACTTAGTTTTTAGTTTTCTCTCTGAAATGCCTATGATCTATATTTTTGGGTGTAAATTCTCATCAATTATTAAAAACATATTTTTCACTTCGTGTTCTAAAAGCATTCCTGTTTACTTTGTCTGAGCAAATACTTGTTATAGTTAGAATAAAATGTCAACATTAACTCAGTGTACCTAAGTATTTCATTAATATTTATATCTCTATAAGAAGCTTTAGTTACTGCGATGAAGTAGATATGCTTTTGCTTTAGAGCTGCTTGAATTGATCACACTACTTTCACTATTTTAGAGAAAAAAGTCTCTCTTTTCAAAAACAGTAAACATGTTTGCAATGCACTAAATGTATAAGTTATTTTGATGAAAATTTAAAGAAAAAATATAATTATTTTCTTGAAAATTCTTTTTTTTTGTAATTAATTGCAAATTTTTATTACTGTTCTGAAATTTTTATTGTAGTTAATTTCGATCGAAAAATAAATATGCACATTGTATTGAATCTTTACAAAGTGATTCAAATTGATAATAACTCATTTAAATAAAATTTGGAGAGTTCAAAAGATTATTTCATTATGAAGTTTTTTTTAAAAAAATGAGGGGATATACTTTTGCATTTATTTTTGACGAACTGATATTCACTAAGTGATACATATGACAGTGGAGTATCAAAATTCCTCAAGAAAACACATAATTCCTTATAAAGATATACACCCTGTAATGATATCAATGAAGATGGATTTAAAGATAATTAATTTTTTTCCAATATTGCACCAATGTAAATATCTGAAAAGCTTTTTTATTGACAGTAAATCAGATTTTTTATATAAGTTTACAGTAAACCTTGTAAAGAAAGTCAAATATACACCCCGAGATCACCAGAGAATCCATTTTGAAACTCTATATAAGGTCTTATCCTAAATAAAACTCACACTATTCCGTATGTATCTAATGGTTCCGTATTGGTAAAAACTTTTTACCTCGATTGTAGCACAAATCACTGAAACTTACGGCAAATTTATTATCAAAATTTGAGTAGAAATAATGCTATTTTTTGAGAAAATTGCAAGACACACGATGGTGAAGTTAAACGAAACTTGCCGGGAATGCAAAATCGGTTAGAATATTCGAATAATTAGAATGTAAAAATGATCAAGCATGTATGGGCCAAGAGAAAGCAAAGCTTTCTAAAATTAAAAATAAGCCATGGATAAAAAAGCAATGTAAAAGTGCGTTAAAAATTTGTGTATTGTCATTTGATTACTGTAGAATTACTGTGATTAATTAGAAGTCGGTACGTCAAATTGGTGACATATAAGAAATTAACGTTCAAAAGGGAGAGCTTGATTAACTTCTTTGAGGGTGGAGTTTTGCACCGTGAAATCGCTCATCACATTGGTTGCAAGTGAAAATTCCGATAATGCGTTACGCAAAATAACAAAATAGGACAACAAACACTTCATCCACATAATGGTGATGGATCAAGCAGCGTCCTTCCATACTTTGGCCCAACATCGTTTTGTACGTCTGCAGTATGTCATTGTGTGGCCTTGCGATGTTTTGTGCTTCATTCCTCTGCACATAATTCATTTGACGCCAAAACACCATACGCCAAACACCAAATATGGTTTATGATAAGGGACCTGTAAACATAAAATGAAAGACCAGCGAACGCCTTTTCTCGAAGTATCTTAATCATCATCATGCTGAATGAATGTTTGGGGTTAAGGTATGGAGTGCTAAGAGGCGGTTAGAGGCTATTAAGTGGTTAGATCAGGGGTGATCTAACCACTCAAAATTGTGGGAATCCTAAGTAACATCTCTAGACTAAGAAAGCTGGGGAACCTGTGGTTTCATTCCTCTTGAAATATATTCCTAACAAGACGTCTGTCCTTACGTTGCTCTTCAGCGCAGAAGTTCCATTTCATTCAGGTCTGTTACTGAATTAATATTTTACATACACTCAAAAGTCAAAACATTATGACCACCTGTCAATAACGAGTTGGCCCAACTTTGGCGCGCAACACAGCTTCAACCCGCCTCGGCATGGATGCCACAAGTCCTTGATAGATGGCCGGAGACAGATTGTACCAGATGTTTAAGCAACGGTCATGCAAATCCAAAATATTGTGAATTGGTAGTCTTTGAGCTGCCGTCCCATGACATCCCAAATGTGTTCTATCGGATTGAGATCCGGTGAGTTAGGTGGCCAGGACACTAATTTGAATTCAGCATCATGTTCCTGTAACCACTCCAACACAATTTTAGCCTTATGACATGAGGCGTTGTCCTGTTGGAACATTACATTTCCAGCTGGAAAAACAGAGGCCATGTAAGGGTGCAACTGGTCCGTAATGATGTTCAGATACCCTGTAGCATTCATGATCTGCTCTAACACAACCACGGGTCCTAGAGACGCCCAAGAGAACGTCCCCCAATGCATAATACCACCACCACCGACCTGTGTATGACCTAATGTACATTAAGGGAGCAACTGTTCGTCTGGAAAACGGCGTATCCTGACACGGCCATCGGCGTGATGAATGACAAACCGTGATTCATCTGACCAGGCAACTCTCTCCTACTGATCCATGGACCAGTCATGATGTTCTCGGGCCCAGCGCAGGCGCAGTTGACGATGACGCTTGGTCAGCAAAGGCACACGAGTGGGACGTTTGCTGCGTAGCCTCATATCCAATAGTGTCCACTGAACAGCGTACTCCGATACTATTCTACTTGGCCCTGCATTATATTGGTCTGTTAGCTGAGCCACTGTCTAGCCCCGGTTTTGCTTCACCATGCGAGACAGTCTCCGACGACCTTTTACTTTGATAGCGTGTAGACGTCCAACACCATGTTGTCTACTGCTGGTTTCACCGTCATTCATCCACTTTGCATAAATACTAACAACTGTAGATCGCGAACAACCCACGAGTCGTGCAGTTTCGGAAATACTTGTTCCGAGCCATTACAAACATTTCACAAGCCCAGCTCTCTCCCCCTCCCTACCGTAGAAACAGTTCAATCCAAACTCTTTTCTGTCTTCCACTTTATTATGTACTGCCATTTTGACAGTTGATTGTTTTGAAAATTTCCATACTAAAGAACCTGTTAAATGTACTTAATGTTTTTTTTTTTGTTACAACTATCTGATAGGTGTCCTCTCATCGTAATAAATGTTAAAAATTACTAAAATGCCTGTTTCTTCTTTAACAAAATAATTCTTTAACTTTTTACCATGAAAAACTAAAAAACTTAAACTTCATTCCCCTTGTGGCAGTGCTTAACATATAAATATTATAATTGTTCGGTTGAAAGACGGGCGTGGTTGTCAGAGATGTGACGTCATTAACTAAATCAACTGGATGAGTGGCTTTATATTCTTATGTAACACTTGAGCAAATTATTCGTATTTTTTCCCCTACTTATTATGATTGAGTGGATGATAGAGATTTCTCTAAGGTTCCACGTAAATGTATAACCGTTACCTTTACCGTTATTATATTTGTTTGTTTATTTCCCCCTTCCCTCACACACACATATCTATATACCAGAGAATATCTTTTCCGCATAGGTATAATTTAAAATTTTGAAAACAATTTTTTGATCCACTCTATGGTTCAGGATGGTATGGCTGCGCATGTTGATTGTGCACGATATAGATTTCTGAACTATTTTTGTTTTATTGATGTGTAAATTCAATCTTTTACTTAAACCACTGTAAGTATTTCATGATTCTATTTTATTTTCCTAATGATTCTTTCGTAATGTTTAAAGTTTCACAAATATTAGTGAAGTATAAAAACACTTTGTCTACGAAGTGACCCGAGCTGGATGACATTCATTCCAGTCTAGCCCTGCTGTTTGAACACATTTCTTGAGCAACGACTCAAAAACTTCCACACTTCTGCTCTTAAATCACGAGAAGTGAATTATTCACGAGGGTGGCATATATTCATAAGCGACCTGTTTCCACGATTAAATAATGAAGTAATAGCTATTGAATTTGTTTCATCAGAGTCTTTGATTTGGGCATTGATGCCACTGAAGATATGTCATGTAAATGGAATGATGCGTGTCAAATCTGATGGAACGCAAAGTCCTCACGATAGCGTGGTGGGGATATTTGGAAAAGGGAGTAAGAAAATAGCTTATATATATATAGGTGTCATCCTCTTCCCATTAACGGAGTTCAAAATTGCGAGGTTCATCATGAACAGCTCTTTTGTTCTTTTCAGTGGAATGCTAATTAGCACACACAATCAATCGACGAGACAATGCACTAATGACGTCTGCAATCTGAGTTCGAATTAACGTCGCCTAATGTGCTTCCATACATAAAAGGAAATTCTTAAATTTGGTAAGGTCTTTACAATATTATTATTCCAAACCAGCTTAATTAAGAAAATGGCCATCATGGGAAATGTTAAAATCACAATTCCGTAAGGAAGCTAGAAGTTTTTGAGATTTTGGAATTGGATATAGTTTAGCAAAAATCTTCATTCTTAAAAAGTGTTCCTTTTTTTAAAAAAAAGGACAGAAAAAATACCAAAAGTTTCCAACCTCCTAGGAATAAAGGGAAATTTAAACTAAATTAACAATAAAAAAACATTTTTTCCCCTTAGAAAATTGGGTATAGTTGAAATATCTGTGTTAGTCTTTTTATTTTTGACTTTCAAATGCATTTTCTGTTTCAATCTGTAGAATGCTCAGTGAGAATAAATCGAAAGTTAAATTTCTTCATGTTGGCTCAGTTATCACAACTTGTTCTAGAAAAAATCAAGGAAGTGAAAATTTTGTAATAATAATAATAATAATAATAATAAGACTATTTAAAAGCATTAAGAAGTTTGATGTACTATAGTCAAAGTAAACAAATTAAAAGAACTGGAAATTCAGAACTTCTCTCTCTATGGGTAAAACATTTCTTCTCCCATGAACAAATCTACACAAGTCTTTTCTCTGCAATAATATTCTCTTTATAATTGCTTTTAAATTAACGTTACAGCGATTCTAACTAAAAATTATATAATGCGGAGTACGCTTTTATGTACGAATTCATGATAAGCGCACGTGTCTAAATACCCCTAGATGAGGGAGGGAGGGGGACTTATATACTGTATAATCCAAACTCGCTTTAGAACATTTTCCAAAATCTTCTGGTAACCGCGGTGCTGATTTCATCCATACACCTGCTGTTTCTAAATCCACAGAGTTCGTGAGGTAGGATGATTTCGAACACTTAGCTTCATATTTTTTGCGAGGATAGATCGCAGTGGACTCTCACGAGTTGTTTTCTAACGCGTTAATCTGCTGTTAAAGCAAGTCTCAGTGAATTGCGTTGAATTTCATGAGGTGATGCGTTGCTTCCTGTAATATTTGCGTTGCTTAACATTTTCAAGTGCTTCATATTTCTAGTAACGCTCTCGCAATATCTAATAAGAACGTCTTTTTATTCAATTTGCTGGATTTTGAGTCATTTTTGTATATCACACGAATATGTGATACTTTTTGGATATTTCATCACTGATACTTTTGAATCCGACAACAAATAGTAAATCAAATAGGTGTAGCTATTGGTTTTATTGACCCAACAGCCACTATATTTATTCTAAAACTCATTAATTTTCGATAAACTGCTTTTTCGTGAACTTAACGCCGGATTAAATTCAAGAAAGAAGAGAAAGATGGAATGAGATAAGGCTCGGAAATGGGGTAAGATTGCTGGGGCATTCCGGGGCTGCGTCACCCGTGTTGATCAAAGACAAGAAACTCAGTGAGGAAAAAGAATCATCATTCGAACATTCTGGGGTCGTAAGCCTTTTCCTTGACTAAAAAAGGGAAGTCATTTGAAGAAACAAAAAAAATATGAATAATATAATAAGGTTTAAAGGGCTGATGAATAAACTCCTATTAATAGAATGAAATTCGGAATATAAAAGAGAATCTTGCTTATGACGCGAATTGGGTTCTTTAAAGTAGGAAAGAAACATATTCCTAATGAAGAGCACAATGTGATGCTGCTTGGAGCATCTAATGCACGTTTTCTAAATTTTTAATAAGGTATTTTAAGAGAGGACATTTAAGTGTACAAAATTCATTATTATTTAGTAATTAAACTATTTCAATTTCCTAAATATCTGTTTAAAAGTAAAATATTGCTTAGATTCTTGTGGAGTCTTAAATGAAAAGATGCTAATT
>BMAO01020098.1:0-18086 GCA_019973975.1 Trichonephila clavata | reverse complement strand
AAGTTCGTTCCCCGGAGGGGAGTATTCGACTGTAAAATGGTTCGCTTTATGAGAGCTGCATATTTTTCCTTTCAGAGGCCTTAGATGAGAAATAATTGATTTTAATGCTATCGCTCTATGTGTCCCTGTAAGATTTAACGATATTTCATTAACTAAACCTACTTCCAAAATTGAAAATAACATTTTTCGAATATCGATTAAAATTTGAAATAGAATTGGCGTATATACAACGGAAGATATTAAAATAAATGTGTTTCTCAATCCACAGTTTTCTAAAAGAAGATAATAAACATTATATCCATGTCAGAAACTTGGAGTATAATTTAAAATTTATTTTATTATTGTTAAAGACAAGATATATTACATCAACAGAAATTTTACAAAGTGGAAATGTTCAAAAAATAATGTTTACCAAATCACTTTTCTCCTTTTAAACAAAAATGGATGTTTTAATCAACGTCGGATTAAGATTTGTTCCTTGGCCATAGACAATATTTAAAAACTGTTAGCATTAGATTTAGATTTGTTGGTAAATCATAGCGTTTAAAAAAATTATGAATAGCATTTTGTTAGTTTCAGAACTTAAAACGTGAATAAGTATAAACAATATCAAAACACATATCACATTCGATTCTGTCATATAATATCAAGGAACTAAAATAGCGTTTAAGTTTTATGGATACGGTACAAAAATTAATAAAACTAATAAAAGAGACTATAATTAACTCTGAAACAATCATGTATTTCTCTTAATTTGTAAGAAATTAAAATTTGCTGAAATTTATTACAATTAAAGTTAAATAGTATATTTTTCACCTATTCAGAAAAAGTTTATAAGTATTAAGTATTACAAAAAGGAATTGATTTCTATTGAATAAATGGCTTGATATGAAAATACGAAATTATATTAGATTTTAATTGCATGACTTTTTACAAAAAATTTATTTCGTATTTTTTTTTTCACTAAAAAATTAGAAATATGCAATGCTTTTTATTTTAATTTTTATGTTTGCACTTAGAATTGATATTTGGGTTATGGAAGTCTAGTGATGTGATCACAAACAGCGGGCTTCCAATCGTGCCAGTTTTGATTTCATCGAAGACAGTTCATATCAAATATGTGAAGTATACTCGTATATATATACGAGCTCTGGTATCATCCTTGTTACTAAACTACAGGTCAGAATTACGAGATCTATCGCTTATATAAATAAAAATTCATATTTGAAAGTGATTTTGAGCCAGTCACACT
Organism: Trichonephila clavata; assembly: GCA_019973975.1. Classification (NCBI taxonomy): domain Eukaryota; kingdom Metazoa; phylum Arthropoda; class Arachnida; order Araneae; family Nephilidae; genus Trichonephila; species Trichonephila clavata. The sequence continues at coordinate 16,834 of BMAO01020098.1, read as the reverse complement.
ATTTTTTTTTAGTTTCTTGAGGTAATATCTTTAGAAATAGATAATGCATGCAAAAACGATAATTCAAGGAATAAAATTTTGAAAATCGCTTCTATTGAATAATTGCTATGGTAAACTAAGGCTTCTATATGTACATTTCTGTTTTATAAATTAATACAGAGCATATTAAACAGAAGTTATCAATATAATCGTAGCCCAGTGGCCGAGTGGCAGTGCATCACGTTTCAGCGACACAGGTCCGGGGCTCAAACCCTGGGCTGACAAGGTCAACCCGACTTTCATCCCTTCAGTGGGTCGATAAATGAGTACCAAGCTTGCACGGGAATTTAACACTGGGGGTTTTGCGTCAGACTAACCACCTGAACGGAACATCTACTCATGCACTTCAGTGCCCAAGACCAGAAAAAAACTAATACGGGCACCATAGGCCTTGGCTCTCATGGGCTATTACGCCTTTGATTTGAGTTATCAATACAAGACTTTATTATGCAAACTATTACAAACAAATTCAGGTGTTTTATATTATGCAATCAATCATATTGAAAAAAAAATAATGAACAAAATTCCGAGATCATAAAGAACATAAATATCTTTATAAAATGTACTTAATGTATCTTGAAAATAATAAATCCGCTTTCATTTTTTGTCATTCAATTTATTAATAATCATAACATTCGCCGCGGTCTATTGATGTGAGCTCTAAATCATTTCGCAACATCTTTTGCAATGCAACGCGAAATTCTAATTCAATAAATTAATTCACTTATTTAATACCTAAATCCTACAAAGAGATATTTTCTAATTAGTTAAACAATTTCAAAAGTCTAGTTCAATTAAAGTTTTAACGTGACTCTGTTCTCTTTTTCTAGCTCTCTTTCTCTCTAAGCCCATTACCTGTATTTTTTCACTCCTGAAGATGAGTTTAAAACGTTTAACTAGGTTAAAATTTTTTGATATTTAAATACATTTTTCGGCAAAGAGTGAAAGTAATAACTAGAGAGAAAACGAACAAATGAGAAAGAGAACGTCGCTACCAGCACCTATATCACATTAAATAGTAAATATGTTTTCTTTCAAATATTATGTTGTTGAAAAAATCCTTCTTTTATCATTGCATATCGTTTATTTTTTAAAAATTTTACTGACAAAAGAAACATATTTATTTTTACTATTCTGGATATAATTACTCTTCAGTCCTTAAATAGTCGTCCCGTTTTCTGTGAAACTAAACTTTCCTCAATTCAAAGGTGTCATTTTTATATAAAACATTAAGTAATTATATCGTTAAAGAATGGAAGTATCTAAAATTTTCCTTGTACAAAACTATTTAGTTAAAATAAATGCAAGGCTGAATTATATATAATTAATACTTATTTAATGTGGCACGTTACAGGGAACGATAAGGTCTCACTCTCTCTACATATGTTGTGTATACATCTTGGAGGTAAAATTTGTATTTTGCTTACATCGCTTTAGAATTTAATACTAATAAATTTATTAAGTTAATTTAAGGATTGGTTTAATTAAGTAAAAATTCTGATACTGAAAACATTCCATTTATTATTTGATTTAGAATTGCTATATTAAAACAATACAAATTTTTAACCATTTGTTAAGTGGAATAATTATGTAAAATAAAATTATTGGTAAGTTTAATACAATTCATATGAAATTTTAAAAATTTTGATACAATATGGCATGCTCAAATCAGTCAACTTATTTTCCATCGAAAGAAATCTTTTTTTAAATAAAGTTTAGTTTTTTTTTAATTATTTAAAATCTGTCGTTTCCATTTTTTACTTTCTTTTATCAGTTCGTGACAGATTTCCACAGTACAGACCTACTAATAAAAATTTATATTCTAAAAGAAAATTCTAAGTAGTATTTAGTTTTCGCGTCTATTTTTACTTCGTATTAGGTATTTCTACAATTTTTTTATCTTTTTTAATGGATCGCAGTCTAGAAGATTAATCATGGGTTCGAATCCTGGTTTTACCAAGAGTCCACTTTGTGAAATTCTGCAAGCGCGACTTAATATATAGAAACGGGATCTCAAATTTTTTCGAATGATGTATGGTAGTGAATAAAATTCAAATTATACGTTCTAGCTGAGGTGTGACTGCATATAAATTTGAAGTCTGCTGCCAAAAAAAACCCATGTTATTAAATTTCAATGTTAAATTAATTTTAAAATGACTGTAATTTTCAATTTGTTGTTTTTTAATTAATAAAACAGAGACTGCTATTATTTAAATTTTCATTTTAAGGTTTAAGAAATGTTGAATAATTTTTAGCGATGCATTGAAAATGGGACAATTTTCTGCCAAAAGTCATTGAATATGTATCTATAGCTTATCAATAAAACATGCATATTTTTTACCTTTAGTGCACAACGCTCTAATTAAATCCGATTACTAAAAAACCTGAACACATTAGTTATTTTAGGTGTTTTTAACATCAGAGCATATTTCAAAATTAAAAATGAAACATACCATATAAAAATAACGTAGACATTATTCCTTATTTTTTTTCAATTCCTAATATTAGCTCACTCTCTCTATATATTATCTTGTTCAAATTTTCAATCCTTAATAAAGTACTTTCCATTCATCCTATCAAGTTCAAATAAATTTTTTTAAACTTGTAGAGGATAAAACTTGATGTTAACACAGTTTTTTAAAAATATTAATTCATTATCTACCAGTTAATTAGTTAAATCAAAATAATTACCGGTTTTAGACAGTCAATGTAGGAATTGACTTAAAAAGATTTTTTTGTATTACTTGTTAATGCTTTAATTTTAAAACAGCATTCATTTTTTGAAAAAAATATGTACGTGATCAGATAAGTAGTTTTTAGTTTATTTATCGGCTAAATTTTTTAAAATTAGAGTGTTAATCAAACTTGAATTTTATTTAGATTAATTTTCAGAGTTGCTTTTTTAACCTAAAAATTTTCTTATTTTTTTTTATAAGAATGGATATTATTATTTGAATGGTGTATTTGAATTTTTTTCCCGCTGATAGTAAATTTAAAATGTTGGATTTTCTAAGTAAGTTATATATATATAAATACAAACTTCATAAACTTTTTCGAATTGGTGTAACAATTGTAGGATTTCGCGTTTCAGTTGTAATAAATATAGAGATAAATATATATTCAATCTTCAGGTTCAGGAACTTATTTTATAACAAGTGAAACGAATTCAAGGGGTGAGTAATTGCTAGTATTTTTATATGATTAATCACTGAACGAAAATCATTATATTTCTTATTAAAATTTAATTATAACTGCGGATTTTTTATAATGAAATTATTAGTTAAAAAAATGAAATCTAAACTTATGATCCTCAGTTTAAGACAAGAATCACAGCAAAAATAAGGGAAAAAGAAATTCGTAGTATAACTTGAAGGGTAGCTTTTAGGTATTTGAACTACTCCCCTATTTCGTGACAAAAGAGGGGTCTATAGGAACGTATTGTGACTCCTATCGAATGTGAAAGACCAGGAGAATCGTTATCCTTAGTTCTGAACAAAAAGAAAAGGGGAATGAGCCTCGAGCATCACTGCGGGTGGGGAACAAATAGAACCCATCTCTAAACCTTATCTTCAAAAAACTAATATTGTTTTGAAATCAATCAAAGTATTAAAAGCTAGGAATATTAAATGTTTACATTATTTTTTACAAAGTATGATACATTTTAATGTTTATTTATATTTTGATGTTAAATAATGCTAAAATAAATAGATTTGCTGAAATGAAATATTAATTATAATTCAATACTTCCCTCTGTTCTCTAAGTACCATGAAAAATTATTTAATATTTCTTAAATTTAATAGTTAAAAGGTAACCATTAGCAATAAAAAGGGTTGATTAAATATAACAATTAAAAAAGAGAGAGACCGCCTTTCCCCCTTCAAATTATTATAATTTCGCAACATGTGTCTACTTAAATTTATAAACGGCCAGATATAAAGTTAAATTAACTGGTATAACAGTTCAGAATTGCGCGCGCTTTAGATCAATCGATTATCCAAATTAAAATTTATATTTTTGTGTGATTATGACACATTCCATTGACTCCCTTTTACGGTAATATGATCTTTAGTTAATTGGTTATTCATGCAGAAATCAATAATTCAAAGAAAATTTTGAGAATAACTTTCATCGTGAATATACTACATTAAGCTATAGCTTCGAACCAAATGATACATTTCTGTGTTATGAATTAATGCCCATCATATTGTACAGAAGTCATCATTATAAATAATTATTAAGTAAATTACTGCAAACGAATTCATGTTTTACATGCAGTCAAATACATTGAGAAATTTTTAAAGAATAAAATCCCAGATCGGCAAGAACAGAAACGTGTTTGTTTTAAACATATTTTTAATGCTGAATTTAAATATTGATTTAATCAATTTATTCAAGAAAATCTATTCATTTTTAAAAGTTCAGTTTTTTAACTCTTTAAAATCAGTCACTTTCATTTTCTTTCTTTTATACATTAGAAAACTGCAATTCTTGACATCTCTGCAGTACACATTCCCGTGTATAAAAATCTGTTGCCTGGTGAAAAATTCTGTTGTTGTTACTTATGCACCTGATCGACAGTAACCAATAGTAATATCAAGCCATGGCCAACGAAATTCATCGATGACAAGGTGCTAGATTTACGCTTGTCGTTATCCGCAGCTTTGAGCACCATACAGAGCGATTTAACTTTATTCCATTCCAATTTTAAGGGAGAACACTCTGGGGTTAATCAGGGGCTTCCAACTTCTCTTCCCCTTCCATCGACCTCACGAGAAGACTTGCGGCTCGACGGCTATTTAGAGTACCCCTATGCCACACGAAGGCACTCTTCAATGGCAAATATCTATGCCTTCTCTGGGATTCGAACTCAGGCCCAACAGCACAGCAATCAGCGCCACTAACCGCTATATGTTTCATATAAAATGTATCATTCATAGAAAAATTATTGCATAGGTACTGGAAGAACTTTTGCCTACACGCATCTAGTTTGACTTCCAGATCATACAAGAATTTAAAAAAAATATGTACTGGATTTTTTTTTGTTTCTTACAAAAGCTATATTTTTTAAGAGTTTTCATCATTGTGACTGAATTTTTGTAATAAAATTTTTCAAGTATAATTGCGAAGAGAATAATTCAAAAAAATTTCCTTTGTGGTTTTAGAAATACTTATTCATTTGTATACAAGATTTTTTTAAAAAAAAAATCTCATTAAAATGTATGAAAAGTCAAAGCAGTGAAAGGATTACATTAAAGGTGCACAATAAAGCAACAAAAGGGTTTGTGGCGAAAGATTTCGTAATTTTGAGCCTCGGTCAAGAAACAAGGACGACACATGAGCTGGTTACCCCCTTTACCACACCACAACAACGGGAAAACATTGAGCCTCTACAGATTTAATGTATATCGGCCTTCTCTACACGGTGGGTCTTCTGTGGCACCAGGACTCGAACCTGCTACATTCCGGCATCGAGTTCGTGACCATAATCACTAGGCTACCGCGGCCACTATTAAGAGTGAAACGAAATTATAAAAAATTTTAAAAGTCACATTTTAAAGCATACGTAAAAAACACAGATGATTTAGAGTTTCAAAACAATTAAACATAGTATTTTGTGTCTACTAGTAAAAAAGCAACAGTAAAGTAAATAAATAAAATTAAAGTATTTAAAACACTTTATACTAAGTTTGTTAATAAATTTTTGTATTAAAATTATGTTTAGTAGAAAAAAGTATTTAATGACTTGATATATAAACGAGTTTTAAACTTTTGTCTTCAAGATATTAGAATAAATAATTGCATCAAGAAACTATGTAATAACACACACACACACACACAGAATTCAGTAAAAAAAAAGTGTCAAATTTAAAGATGAACATTAAGATTTTTTTTTAGAATATGCAAAGAGAAATGTAGGAGTCTTCAAATAATATAAATTTGATTATTATGGAGCTTAGAAAGAAAGTGTCCTCTTAAAAATTTTAAAAAGCATATTATTTTCTTATGAATATATACATATTAAAAATTAAATAAAAGTATCTGTTTTTTTTTTTTTTTTGATAATAAATTCAAAATGTTGCTGATATTTCTAAGTAGTGATATATGACAAAATTGAATGGGGTATGCTATATATGATATTTTACAATAAAAAATTAACCAATAAAATGATTTTTTTTAAAAAAAATTTACCTTTTTAAAAAAATCTCTTTTAAAAAAATCATTTTTTTTTACTACTTATTCTTATTTTAAGTTCTGAAATTAACCAAATGCTATTAATCATATGAATCATATTTTTTATTGGCTATAAACTATAAACAAATCTAAAATTAATGCTGTCATTTTTTTAAAAATTAGCTATAATTTCTGAAAAAATCTAAATCATGTTGATTAAAACATTCATTCTTGTTTTCCCAAAAGAAAAGTTAACACAAAGTTAAACACATTATTTTTTCCCACCATTTTCACACTCTAAAATTTCGCAGTTGATATAATGTTCAACTTTTAGTAATAATGAAATAGTCTTAAGATAATTTTCTGAGTTTTTGAGATTTACAAGTTTTTAAATGTTTATTAACTTTTGTTAGAAAACAATGAATTAAGGAACACTTAAATTTTGACACATCATCATTGTCTGAATGCAAATTCTATTTTGATTTTTGCATGAATATTTAAACTATGCCAATTATAATTTTTCGTATAATTGTATTTGTGTATGGTTGAAATATTGAAATATAAGTTGGACAAAATGAAAATAACTCATTTTCATTTAAAAGAATTTTTACATCTTATACCTTGTTTAGAAATAAAATATACACATATGTATGTAAAAGTGTTTTATTAAATGATTCAAGAGCTTTAATAAAATTTTTATTAAGTTGATACAATAATAAAAAAAAATCATGTAGGATTGCAAGGAATAAAGAAATTTCAAAAAGGCATTAGCAAATTCTAGAGTTTTTTTTTTAAATTGTGTTAATTTGTTTAATAAAAAAAATGCTAAAATTTTGAATGTTAATTTAAGATAAATATATTTATATCCCTAAAGAACTCTTAATTGAATCAATTTTTTATATCAATTAAGTGGTGCAGATAAGAAATCATTTTACAGTTACCCCTTTTAATAAATCTAATCTTCTAAGAGTCGTGATGTTTTGGTTGTTAAGAATTCTTGATTTGCTTACGGGAATAATTTAGGATTTATTTTCACTATATTTACATAAGGGATTTTATTATCTAGAGCAGAAATGAATTTTCTTATACTAATCACTAACTTACGCAATATAAACGCTTTTTTGTAAATTACTATTTTTTCGAAAAACTATAAACGAAAAAAAGAGAAAAGTTATGAAATGTATGAAATAAAATACTGTACTGCAAGTATATATTCTTTTCCTATCTTTCAACTATTACATCGAGGGGGAGGGGACGAAATGAAATAATCTTTGTTGAGAATAATAAATCAGCTCTGAATAAATATAATGGAGGAAAATTCAGTAAAGTATTTGAGTATTTCGAAAAACATGAGTGATTATATCCTTTAGAAATAAAGATAATAATAAAGATAAAACAAATAATAGAATTAGAATAAAATACGTGAAATTTCTGGATTAGATAAATAATTACTTTTCAAAAAAATTAAACTACGATTAATTTGATATTTATATCTTGTATTTGTAAAAATATTGTAATTTACCTTCGCTTTTTAAAAATAATAATTATTTGCTTTAAAAAAAACTTGAAATTTAACTTATTTGACAAATGCATAAAGTTTTTTTAATCTGATTTTGATAAAAACAATTTTTTCAAAGTGAATTCGAGAAATCGTTAAAGCCGAAGATCGATCGCCAAGGCGTATCCTTGAGAGGAACCGGTTTGTAGTAACCAATGCGATACGATTCTCCTCAGAGAAATCTCCGCGTAGTAATACATTGTATTCCTGACATTCGGGTTTTCATTTCAGTGTTGCTGTTTTCTGAAAATATTACCAGTGTAATTTAAAGGGTAGGTTAAACGATTTCTCGAACTCACATTTTAAACTTTTTTTATCTCAAAATCAGATTAAAAAAAAACTTTATGTACATGTCAACTAAGTTAAATTTCAAGTTTTTTCTTTTCAAAGCAAAGAGTTATTATTTAAATTCGAAGCAAAATTACATTATTTTTATAAATATGAGACATAAGTATCAAATGAAACATAGTTTTAATTTTTTTTGCCAGAACAAAGGAAAATAATTATTTATAATAAGGAAAAAACACACATTTTAGTACGATCAATGCAGATTGTCTAGTCAACATTGAGACAGAAAATAATCCAGAAATCTCAAATAGCTTACTATCCTAAATATCTATTATTTGTTTTATCTCATCAGTACCTTAATTTTTAAAGGAGATAATCACTCACATTTTTCGAAATAATCGAATGCTTTTCTGAAAATTTTTTCTTCCTTTATATATATTCAGAGATGATTTATTTTTTAAAAACATAGATTATTTTATATTGGGTCTTTTTTTAGATAAAATGGTTACAAGGATTTTATTACAATTTGGAAGGGAATATATACTTATATACAGTACAGTATCTTACAGATTTCATAATTTTCCTTATATTTCTCTTTATTTAATTGCAGATTTTCGAAAAAATAGCGATTTGCAAAAAGCTGTTGATATTGTGTGAGTTTCTGAATAGTATAAGAAAATTCATTTCTGCTCCAGATAATAAAAGTGAGCGCCGTAACCTAGTGACCAAGGCAACGGACTCGTGGCCAGCGTATCATGAGTTCGAGCCCAATACCGCTGAAGACCCGCAATGTAGGGGGGCAATGCACAAAAAAATCTATCGATGCTCAAACATTCTCCCGTTTGTGGGGTGTAGAAGTTAGGAGAGGGGGTGCCAGCTCAGGTGTTGTCCTCGTCACTTGACCGTGGTTCAAAATTACGAGGTCAGTCACCAAAAGCCCACGGTAGCTGAATAGTGTGACACTTATATTTACTCACTCCAGATGATAAATGTGCTGAAAATAAATCTCGAATTATCCACGCATAATAAAGCTAGAATTTTATACAACCAAAACATCACGGCTCCTAAGATTCCTGGAAAGGGGTGACTGTAAATTGATATCTTATCTGCACCACTTTGAATGAACAGGAAATTCATTAATCAAGAGTTTATTAGGGGTTATAAGCAACAACACATATTTATTTATCTTAAATTGTGATTTCAAAATTAAGTATTTTTTTAAAACTAATTAACTCAATTCAAAATAAAAAAACTCTAGAATTAACTAATGCCTTTTTGAAATCCTACATGATTTTATTCCTTTAATTTTTTTTTACATACATCTGTGTAAAATAATTAAATGATTTTTTTTTCTAAACAGGATATAAGATGTAAAAATTCTTTTCATTGAAAATGAGGGATTTCCATTTTGTACAATTTATATTTCAATATTTGAACCATATTAGACTACAATTTTAACAAAAGTTATAATTGACATGGTTTAAATATCCATGTAAAAATTAAAATAGAATTTGCATTGAGACAATGATGTAATAACAAAATTTATGTGCTCCTTAATCCATTGTTTTCTAATAAAAGTTAATAAACATTTAAAAACATGTAAATCTCAAAAACTCGGAAAATGATTTTAAAAATATCATATTATTACTGAAGAGTGAATATATTATGCCAACTGCAAAGTTTTAAAATGAATGTTGAAAAAAAGAATGTGTTCTGGAAAACACTTTTATCCTTGCAAAACAAGAATGGGTTTTAATCAACAAGACTTAGATTTTTTCAGATGTCATAGCCAATCAGATGTCACAGCATTACTTTTGATTTGTTTAAAGACCATACCCAATAAAAATATGATTCATATCATTTTCTTAATTTCAGAACTTAAAACAAATATCAGTTAAAAAAATCAATTAATTCAGCGTTTTTTGAACTGTGGGGCGCGCGCCTCTAGGGGGCGGGATAATCCTACAAGGGGGCGCGAGCATGTCGAAGCTCATGTGTCGTCCTCGTCACTTGACCGAGATTCAAAATTACGAGGTCCTTCACCAATAAACCTTTTTCAAAGTAAGGAATTATTATCATTTGAAGACGAAGGCAAATTACATTATTTTTACAAATACATGACATAAATATCAAATTACAAATGGTCTTTATTTTTTTCACTGCTGAGGAAAATAATAATTTATAATTATGAAAAAATTCACATTTTAGTATAATCAATATAAGAATTTCTAGACAACATATATTAAGACTGGATCTAATCTAGAAATTTTATATCTCTTACTATTCTAAATGAATTATTTGTTTTATCTTTATCTTAATTATATATATATATATATATATATATATATTAAAGGAGATAATCTCTCATATTTTTAGAAATAAACAAATACTTTAGTTAAAGTTGTTTTTTTTTTACAAAACAAATGCTTTGAATTTACCTCCATTATATTTATTCAGAGCTAATTAATTATACACAAAGATTAATTCATACAAAGTGTTTTTCGATATAATAGTTAAAAGATATAATTTGGAAGTGAATATATACTTGTAGTATGGTATTTTATTTCACATTTCTCATTGCTTTTCTCTGTTTTTTTTATTAATAGTTTTTGGAAAAAAATAAAGATTTACAAAAAAAATTGTTGATAATATTGCGTAAGTTAGTGAATAGTTCAATAAAATTCATTTCTGTTCCAGATAATAATATGTGTGGAAAATAAATCCTGAATTATTCACATATAATTAATTTAGATTTTGTAACGACTGAAACATCATGACACTTAGGCAGGAATCCTCTGAAAGAGGGATAAAATTTATATCTTATATGTATTACTTGATTTAACAGGAAATCGATTAAAATATATTTATTTTGAATTAACATACCAAAATTTCAGCATTTATTTATAAAACAAACTAATGCAATTTAGAACAAAGAATTTTAGAGGTTTGCAAATGCCTTTTTGAAATTTCTTTATTCCTTAAAATCCTACATGATCTTTTTTTTTTATTGTATTCAGTTAAGAAAAATTTATTAAAGCTCTTGTTTCCATTTAGTAAAACACTTTAAAAAACATGTGTGCAAAATAATTGAATGATTTTTCCCCTAAACAAGATATAAGATGCAAAAATTCTTTTCAATGTAAATGTGTGTGTGAGTGAGCTTTTAATTTCCATTCATAATAATTGAGAACGAACAAAAATGTTGTAATTATAAACATTTGCCAATATGAGCATCCCTTTTATTTTTGTTCAAAACTAAAGCAAAAATTCTTCTGATCTTTCATGTTTAGAAAGACACCGTTTTTAGGTCAACAAATCTATAGTACTGTTTTTGCGGCATGGTCCAATAGATTCAAAAAAAGGGGAGTGTCAAGAATAGGGAATTCCTTTTGTCAAGAATTGGGGAGTGTTTCAAATACTTGAAAACTATCCTTCAAGTTATACTGAGAATTTCTTTTTCTTTATTTTTGCTGCTTCGCTACTATAGCTCACTTCTTGTCTGAGAATCATCAGTTTAGAAATCTTTTTTTTTTTACCAGTCATTTTATTGTAAGCGATCTACAGTTTTAATTAAATGTCTTCAACGAGTACGAAATATGAAATATTATGCGTTTTTTTTCAGTGATTAATTATATAAAAATACTAGCCGCGCGGGGTATAACGGCTAGTATTTGAACTGATCAACTAAATTTGTTTCACTTGTAAAAAAAAAAGGTCCTCTGTTTACAACAAATGAAATCTATATTTTTTTCTATATTTATTACAATTGAAACGAAATGCTATAATTTTCATACCAATTTAAAAAAATTTACGAAGTTTGTATTCCTTTTTTTATAGACTATGTGTTACTTAGACAAAGTCACAGCATTTTAAATTTTATGAGCAGCAAGAAAAAAAAAATTTTCAAATGTGCTCATTTAAATTTCTAATACTCTTATCCCTATGAGAAAATAAAATAATTTTGAAAGGTAAAAAAAAAAGTCAATTCTTGAAAACACTAATCTAAAATAAAGTTCAAGTAATGATCAGTGCATATAATTTGCACAATTTAGCCAAATAAAAAACACACATAAAAGCTACTTACCTAATCACTTACATATTTTTCAAAAAATTTATAATGTTATAAAATCAATCAAAGTATTGAAAAATTAGGAATATAAAATGTTTGCATTATTTTTATATAGTTTGACAAAGTTTAATATTAAAATATGCTCTGATATTAAAACATTTGTAATAGCAAATGTGCTTAAATAAAGTTAAAGCTTTTTAGTAATTGAATTTAATAGAAGCGTTGCGCTAGAAAGATGAAAAATATACATGTTAGATGGATTAGCTATTGAATGACTTTTGGAAGAAAATTGTCCCATATTCATTGCATCGCTAAAAATTATTCAACATTTCTTAAACCTAAAAATTAAATTTTAAATAATAGTAATCAAATAGTGTTATTAATTAAAAAACAACAAAAATGGACAACTAATTTTATAACTTAATTTAACATTGAAATTTAAGAACATGGGTTCTTTTGGCTGCAGACTTCAAATTTATATGCAATCACACCTCAGCTGGGACGTTTAATTTGTATTTTATTAACTACCACACAACATCATTCGAGAAATTTGAAATCCCGTTTCTTATATTTTTTTAAGTCGCACTTGCGGAATTTCACAAAGTGGATTCTTGGTAAAATCAGGTTTCGTACCCATGACTAATCTTTTAGACTGCGACCCATTAAAAAAGATAAAAGCTGTAAAAATACCTTATACGAAGTAAAAATAGACGTGAAAACTAAATACTATGTAGAATTTCCCCTTAGAATGTAGATTCTTATAAATAGGTCTGTACCGCGGAAATCTGTCACGAACTGCAGTCTTTTAATGAATAAAAGAAAGTAGAAAATAGAACGACTGATTTTATGCATTAAAGAAATAAACTTTATTAAAAAAAGATTTTTTTGAATGGGAAATAAATTGATTGATTTAAACATACTAAATTGTATTAAACATCTTTAAATTTCATATGAATTTCATTAAACTTACCCATAATTTTATTTTATATAATTATTCCACTTAACAAATGGTTAGAAATTTGTATTGTTTTTAATATAACAATTATAAATCAAATAATAAATAGAATGTTTTCGATAAAATGAATTTACTTAATTAAACCAATGCTTAAATTAAGCCTTTTAAATTCATTAGAATTTCATGCTTCAGAAAATAATGTAGGCAAAATGCAGAATCTTCCTCCAAATTGTATACACAATATATGTAGAGAGAGACCTTACTTTTTTACTTTTAAATTAGTATTAAAGATACATAATTCATTTCATTTCTGGTATAAATATTCTCGTAAAAAAATTTTAAGTATTTGAATATTCCTTTTTCAAATTTTTCATAAAAATGACACTTTTAAATTAATGAATGCTTCATTTCATAGAGAATGCCATTTTCCAATTCCATGAATATTATTATTGACAAATCTTAACACGTTCACCAGATCGAATAGCAACATAAACCGTCAGAATAAGCTGTTTTACATTAAATAAAAATACCTCTAATTGTTAAAAAATAATTAACTAAATTTAGTTTTTTAAAATAAATATGTTATAGAAAACATATTTATATAAATATTATATGTATATTAAATAAATTATATATAATTTATTATTTTATAGAAAATAAATATTATAAAGTGTAAATAGGTAAAAAGAATCTAAAGATAATTTTAGTAAAATCACTCGAGTAATATAAGGCGCTTTTTAAACTTTTGTTTTAAAGCGGTGATTCCCAGAGTGGTTTATACAGACCCCCAAGGGTCTATGACGACCTGCAAGGGTTCCACGTCAGCAAAACAATGATTTGGGGGTCCATTGAGGTATAAGGGAGGGTCTGTGATAGTGGATCTCATAAAACAAGAACGTGACTATAATTTTAAAAGAAAATTTAATCAAGTGGAAACCAAATTTTACCCGTTTAACAGATTTATTTACTAAATTTAATGAGGTTAGTTTGTACTTAGTAGGGGACCATGAATTTTATTAAAACAAGAACTATTTCAGCATTTCTCTCCAGATCAGCTAAGGATAATACTTGAGATTCCGAATTTTATCAATTGGACACAGACAATCTGTAAGGACATATTAACCTACGTTCAACAGTTAGATGCCTTTAATTCAGATTTTGAAACCAGGTGTGAGAATGCTTTAACTATATATGGTAATACCATAATCGGCAATGGATTCATATGGTCACATTGAAGAAAAAATGTCACATTACAATAAGGACTGATCGTTATGACCTCTAACGAAGGTCTTAAAGTTTAGAAACAGATGTCAGGAATTTTGGCTTTAAAAAGTGAAACCTGTTATTAGTCCCGAACTATAGAATATCACGAGGAAATTTTAAATTGCTTTTCCTAGTGTGAAGGAGTTTCAGCGCAGTTGCCTATCTCCAAAACTAAAAAACAAAAACAAAAAATTGGACACTACTAACAGAGGAGATTTAAGGTTAAATCTGACAAAATTGATACCAAATGTTGAAAATTTGATATTGTAACACCAGATCCTCCCATTAAAATCATTTGTTTATTGTTCAGTTATTTTATTTAACAGTTTTATTTATTAATGGACTTTTAATTTAATTAATTCCAGTGATTTTTAAATTTTAAACGCTATACTCATTACAGATATAAATTTAATTATTTTAAAGTAGGGGTAGTAGTACCAGCTGTCAAAAAGACAGTTAAGTTGATAAATTTGCAAAAACTCAATATTAATTAAGCAGGGGTCTATCCCAAACATTGCCCACTGAAAAACATGGCAAGGGGTCTATGAGACAAAAAAGCTTGGGAACATATGTTTTGAAGAGTCCAGCAAAAAACAAATAATTTATTACATATATAGTGAAAATCACTTAACACGAAACTGAAGAGACTGAAATATTTTTTTGAAGAATTTCGTTAAAAAAATTTCGTGTTAAGAGATACTGCAAAAAAAAAAAAAATAAATAATAAAATAAATAAATAAAACATATCAACAAAAATAAGTTTATTAGAGCTTATTTTATCTACATAGAATGTATATGCATGTATTTCATAAAAATCAGTGAAACAAAAACATTTACAAGAACTAAATTAAATTTAATACAAAATTTTAAAGTTTTTTGAAAAACAAAACATTTATTGAGTTTTTGGAAAATAATCTAATATTTTTCTTTGCATTGGCTTTTTTAGCATCAAACTGTCAACAAAGTGTTCGATGTCGTTCATTTTGTTATTCACTTCACCATTGGAATGCGTGTGTGTGTCTTAATAACTGCGCACACTTTGTATTGTGTTAAGATAAAAGCACTGCAAATTTCTAAATCTTTAGTGAAGTAACAAATATGAAAAAAAAATTTTTGTAAAAAGTCACGCAATTAAAATATGATACTATTTGGTATTTTCAAATCAGGCCATATATTCAAGGGAAATCTACAACCTTTCATAATACTTATTATCTAATGTCTTAAATTTAATCATTTGCATTTTTTTTCAACTATCTCTTTTATAAACTAGGAAATTGCATTTCATGAAAGGTTTCTGTAATATACTCCTGGGTATAAAAAGCTGCATTTTGAGGAATAATTCTATATGTTTATTTAGAACATTAATTTTTATTATATATTAAAATATTTTTTGTATCTTTTATTGTTTTTTAAAGAGCCGCAGCTGAGTTGTGATTTGAATTTTGATTTTAGCAAAGGTCTATCGTGTGAAACTCTGCAAGTGCTAATTATAACGTGAAACGGGTGGTATTCTGTACAAGTTAGGATAATACCAGTTAGCGACCCAGTTATGTGCCACAGTGGTATTCAAGCTTTTTAAACTCACGTAATCCTTAGAACTATAAGGTATTTTCAGGGAGCTCTATTCCACAAACACACAAATACTATAAAGAGAATGCAATTAAAAAAATAATATTTTGAAGTAGATCAACATGTTACTTTATGTAAAGACAATTTTAAAAAAAAGTACTGTATTTTTCATCAAATATTTTACTGTGATTTTTTAATATAATTTATACTCACTAATAGTATTAATTTGTGATCTAAGTAACACTTACTCATGTGTTATATTCAGTAACTAGAATATGTGCTTGTTATACAAACTGTTAAAGTCTAGATCTATTGAAATCATCTGCAATTGCATTTTATATTCTCAGTGTTTCATTTTTTTTTTAATATTTTGTTCTTCTTTTCCCACAGATATATTCAGAAATGTTTTTCCATTTAAATTCATAGTTCTGAAGGGCATTAAAATGTTTACACTGCGAAACAAATCCCGCGTATTTTGCATGAATTTGCAACCTTAAATTTAGGAGATGTTCTTGCGCAACCTTAGATTTTAATGTCGAATCTTATGATCTATCGAAAAGTTGCTGCTTCTCTTTTATTATAGTATTATTTCCGCAAACGGAAAAAGGTGCATTTTCCATTAGAAAACTATTTAGCTTTGCAAACCATTGTTCTAACGAGTATAAAATTATTTCATTGACCCCGGAATAGTAAACAATAGAATATAATGTTAATAAATTCCAACTAATTATGTTAATCACTAGATAAGGGCTTTTTGAAGGGAAGAGAGAGAGATTTGACTTTCTTCTCAAATCCTAAAAATGATTTTACTTTTTAAAAGGACAGGAATACAGAATTAAATGTGTTATGCTATATTTAATACCATAGATGATGTTCTACAATAAAAAAAATTACCAATAAAATTAATTTTTAAAAAAATAA
>BMAO01020097.1:0-110397 GCA_019973975.1 Trichonephila clavata | reverse complement strand
CCACACCACACCAAAATGAAGACTTAGAACCTCGACAGGTTTAATATGCATCGATCACGCTGCACGATGAGTCTTTAGGCCGGTTTCACACGACGCAAATTTGCCTTATCAACTTGTTTTCCATCACTACTTCTCTAGTGTGAAGAAGGGAGAGAATTCCTTTCATACGCGTCGTGCCGAAATGAAGAAGAAATAAAGGGTTTTCTCCACTTTTTTAAATATACAAGTAGATATATGTGAAGAGTGTAGCTTTTTCCAGTATCCTTTTAGTTGAGTCAACTAGTGGGGAGGAGAACGTGGTTTTCAAGAGATTGAGGAAGTGGCATTGGACCATGTGTAAAGGGATCACGCGTTTGGCTGGTTTCACACGAAGCAAATTCGTGCCATCAACACGTTTTACATTGCCACTCCTCCAGTGTGAAGATGGGAGAAGATTCCTTTCATATGTGGATACAGAGTTGACTGAAAACGGAGTGTCAGCGTCATCGGTAAAATGAAGCAACTGTGAGCTTTCTCCACTTTCAATACACAAGTAGCCGTATGTGAAGAGCGTAGCTTCTTCAAGATCCTTTTAGTTGAGTCAGCTAATGGAAAGGAGAACGTGGTTTTCTATAGACTGAGGGAGTGGCATCGGACTACGTGTAAAGGGATCTAAGAGATTTCTATTGAAAATTAGCTCTCAATTGCCTACTTTTGTTAGGAGCAGCACTAGTTTATTCGTATAAAAGTATCAGGGCCCACAACTCAACAAAGCATGTAAGGCACCCAGTTCTTCACCATAACTACTCAGCTGTTGCGGCGGCTACTTGCAATGCTACTAACGTGATGAGTATTAGAACGTCGAATATGAGCTTAGAAAACAGCATTTAAAAATGAGACTTATTTTATTTTTACTGACACCAGCTACATACAGTGTAAAGAGTTGTGCACTGAATCAGGCGCGCGCACTTACTTTCACTTTCAGTTTCCTTCAAAAATTCTTTTGGAGAAAAAATCCCCAAGCACTTCATTATACTTTCTTAAAAACCTAAAGTGCTCCAGGAAACTTGAAAATAAAAGTTTTGCTGAATGAGGCGTCCGCTTGATTAAATTAGGTAGAATCTCATAAGATTCCGGGTTAAATTAATTCAATTCACACTCGACACAGGAAGGCTGGAAATTTTTACTGGAGTAAGTAATCATGTTTCGGATTATTAACTTTTTCAATGTGCAGAAAAAGTAATTTTTTACAACTTTATGATGGAAAAATTTAATTTATGAAAGTATATCTTAGATATATTTTTAAATTCTTTTTAAAAGATGGACGGATGAAAACATGATAAAAAAACGAGCTAATTTAACTACAAACGGTAAACATCCTCCAAAACTGAATAAAAATAGTGTAAGGTAAAAAAAAATTTTTTTTGTAAAGTAATTAAACATTTTTTCTCTCTTTCCAACAGAATGATGCGATTGTAAATACGAAATATGCTCTTATAACTGAAGAGAAAAAAATACAAAGCAAAGATATTAGTAAAAAAATGACTTTAATCTTCGTTAATTTTTAAATTAATTAAATTTTTTACTTAACTTCATTCTAAGATCGATTTGGAAAGAAAAAGGACTAAAAATTCAAGAGGTATAATCTAAATGAGGTATAACCTAATAATCTCGAGTGAGTGTTTATTGACATAGCACTATAAAGCACTCTTGTCATAACTACAATTAACTCTGCCAAGCAGCAGAAGCGCCCTCTAGCGACCAGACATCTTTAATAGAGGCCAGGTGAGGAAATAATGTGGTCGCAATGAAAACAAGTCCATGTTCTTTGTCCATTATTTTATATTAAAATGATGTGTTGTCTTTGTGTAACCTACCTTAAATTAATAAATAATTGTTACACTAAAGGAGACCACTGAACCCCACCCCGAATTTAGCCCCCCTCCCTCCTGTAGATTGATCTTTAGTATACAGAGTGAGTGAGTGAATATTAACGTCGCACTGATCAGCAACACGAGGGTTTTTGGCGACGGACCTCGTAATTTTGAATCATGGTCAAGTGACGAGGACGGCACGTGAGCCGGCACCCCTTCTCCTAACTACTACACATCTTTTTAGAGTCCAACGCTCTACAATACGATGACTATTAACGACGAACCTCTGTCAAGTGACGAGGACAACATTTGCATTTTTACAGCCCTTCTCTCTCCAAACTACCACACCATGCCAACTCTAGGACTTTGAGCCTCGATATATTTAACGTACATCAACCCCTCTATACGTCGTGTTTTCAACGGCACTAGGGTTGGAACTCATGATACGGCTGCCACAAACACATCCGCAGTTTCGAAATTATTATAAATAACAATAGAAAAAAATTATTTTTTACATCAGCCCCCCCCCCCCAAATAATCAAAGATCCAAATTTTTAACAGCTAAATTGGAATTTGCAGAAAATATTAGAAATCCTCTCTCTTTACATAAGCTAATTTTTTTAACCAATGGACTGTATATTGGCAACTAAGCCTTTGCAGACATGACAAATCCTCAAATGCGAGAGCCATTTCGTGGTGGCACCATCTAGTAGCGGCTCTCGTTATCTTATTTTGACGCTTGAATTCATTTTAATTTAAGCTCTCGTTGAATGCTAAATATTGCCGTGATTTAGTTTTGGTGAGAGTATCAGGATACTCGAGGGATATTTTACATGTCACATAATCATATGACATGCGCGCCTACGATTTTCGAATCCAAAAAATCTATTGACTTCAGCCGGATTTGAACCCTCAACTTCGGGTTATGAAGCGGGATACATATGCTAAACATATGCTAATAACAGATGTCTATTTTGTTTCTCTATAATATAATACGAGGGCTATTTTTTAAGCAAGGTCCGTTGGCGCGTTTAGTTCCCTAGTTCGTGCGTACGCCGCAACGAGTCTCTGCGTCACTGACCAGCATCCTTTGCGAACACACTCGCGCCATTTTCAGCTCTGTAGCAGTAGTGTAAGCTTCGCAGCGCTTCTTTAAAATGTTTAAGGTGATTGAATCACCCGCCAAGTGTGAGATGGTCTGTTATCCGTTTTTTTTTTGACTGCGAGGAACATGTCGGCTGCGGACATTCATCGTCAGATAACAGAAGTTTATCGCACTGAAGCAATGAGTGACAACAAAGTACAAAAATGGGTCAGGGAGTTTCACGATGAGAGCCTCACACTTCTCGAACGACTCGGAACTTAATATAATCTTTTGACTGGGAGGTTTTGGATCATGCCCCATACAGCCCAGACCTTGCTCTAAGCAATTTCCACCTTTTCAGTACCTCAAACACAGTCTTGGCTGGAAGCTCTTCAGTGACAACGAAGAAGTGAAGGCGGCCGTGAACTCTTGGCTGTCCGACCAGGCGGTAGACTTCTTTGAAGAGGGTTTTCAAAACTTAATTCTAAGGTGTGACAAGTGCATTAATAAACTCGGCAACTATGTAGAAAAATATGTAAAAGTATGTACAATCCTAAAATAAAGGTTTTTAAAAACAAAATATTGTTCTTATTTTAAAAAAAAACGGACTTTATTTAAAAAACAGTCTTTGTATGATATGATACGCGTACAAAAAAGTCTCTCTTCACTGATACGATAACAATTTTTACTCAATGTAAAAGAAAAGAAAGATACTGAAATATGTCGTAAATACGTAAAATTACACAAGAAAGATCTCGAAACATTGCATCTTAATCAAATGACAAAGACGGCACTCCTATTCTGAAAGAATATCCACACACAGGATTTGAGGTCTAGTTTACTTTAATTAAAAGTAGCTTCCTTTGGGGAGAAGACAAGACGGTGATTTTCAGGAGAAACGACTCCACTGCCTTAGTGGGTTGCTATCGATCAGCGGAGCAACTGCAAAAAAAGCAACGGAAGTACGGAGAGATATCGCTGCATTTTCCCATTTATTATGAGGTTCCTAAGAATCATCAGTAATGGAAGAGTTTCGATTCCGGGGAACATTAAAAATTCCTTGTGGAAAATATATACATATTCTCCAACAGCAAAAAGTAAAATACTTAAAGAGATATTGCTCGTAGAAGAAAAAGTATCACTGTTCACAGATTCTTAGTAAAATATTTTGAAAAATACTGTTTTGACCATAATAAACGCACTTGCTGACATAATTTACCGATATTCTAAAATATGAAACAATGGAAAAGCGTTGAATAATAAGATGCAGAAAAGAGTCTGGCTTCACGATTTGAGAATAATAAATCTCAGCAGGTATATAAAATAGGCACATTCCAGCAGCAGTAATTGCCAGTGTGGAGATATCTCGGAATTAGAACGTCTCAAAACTCAAACGAAAAATTTAAGCAAATTGAACCTTGGAATGCAAAACCTGCTGTAGAATCCAAACGTTCAGTAGAAGCTTTTAACGGACACGAAATACGCTTGTTGCTCTGCCCCTAGGAATGTTAGGCAATGAGGGGGGGGGGGATAGAGTGTTCCAGGAAGATTGCAAGGAGGATAAGGGAAAATTCCAAACTACCGAAACGGAAATGAGCGATCAAGGGTGTTAATTATTCAATAAAATTCGAGTAATTTAGAATTTATCGAACATATATATGCGTGTGTGTGTGCAAGCGCATCTAGTGGGAATTTCTTGAATACGGTCTTTTTTACGAATTGTAATGAATGCCTAAACACAAACTACGCCGTAAAACTATAATCTTTCTGTAAAGTATAATGATGCAAATCTCTGAATTTTCTTACTCCTTTTATTTCGGCTCCCATCAATACGGATTTAATATATACAGAATTTTGTGCATTCTCAAAGTTAGTTATATATTTATTTCAAATCCATTCAACGTCAATGAGTTATGATAAATGTTTTTCACTGGGGAAAAAGTTTTTTTTTACAATTCAATGGTTATTTCAAGATTTTATAAGAAAAAACAAAACTTTTCCGTATTTTTTTCAATTTTGATTTTCAAAATAAATAAAACAAATGTTATATTAACTTAATACTAGTCGCTATTTTATGCAAAGCCTTTAGTTCAATACATATTTGCGAAATAACTTTTTTTAGTCATGTTCACTGATTAATCGAAAAAGGGTGATTTTTTTATTGATTAAAATTGCAAAAATCAATATATTATTTTTATTTTTTCTCGGTTAAAATATTTGATAAAAACATAATAAAGCTTTAAGATATATTTCAGAAATTATACAGCATACACACATTCACATATCTGGGTTGTAATAAGTTTGTTTCCGTTCTCTAATATCTCTAAATCAAATAAAATATTTCAAAAATGATATTGATACTTAATTTTCTCATATCTAAGCAACTAAGATTTTGAACTTTTTAAGCGATCAATGAAAAAATTCGTTTCACACACGTTGTACAGAAATATTTAAAAAAAGACTTCAAAGAGAGTAACCGATAATTTCAATAGCTACATTATGTAACAGTAAAATTTCCTCACACATATTTAAAATTACAGTTACACTTTTCTTCCATTTTATAATCCACAGCAACTACCGAATAATAATTACAGAAAACTAGTTTGAATTCTCCCTAACTTTTTTCCATAATCTTTCTCTCTCTCAACACACACACAGATATTTTCTCTATTTACTTTCAATTCATCTCATCTAGAAATATGAATACACACACAGAACGCTACAAAAATCGATAAATGAGAGCATAAATTCTCAACACAGCCAAATGCAAAGGCTAAAAAAAACGAAGGGGGAAAAATCTCATTTCGATCTAATCTAGAGCCTATCTCAACAAACATCAACTAACAAAAGAAAACCCCCCGTCGCAACGTTACGTTAATGCCCTTTTCTATGATAAGGGTTCTCCAGCAGCAAACAAGTACAGGACTTTAAGGAAAATCGCCTGAAGAATAAGAATAAGATGAAAACATGGTCGCCCACCGATGCTTGGAAAAGACCATCCTTTGTAAAGCCCCACTCCAGCCGTAACGAGCACATTTATCCGCATAATTTAGCGAACACACCAAAATCGCAGGTGGGAAGGGGGGGGGGTCGAACGATTCTTAAACGACAGAAAGAGGAAGAGAGAGAGGAGCAGGCAGACGTCAGATGCTGAGAAGGCGGGTACATTGATCGACCCTGCTGAAGAGTACCGGATCGATCCTTCAGGTAGCTGTACCACGTACCATGGGTCTGAGAGCAACAGGTTTGGTTTGTGTGTTTAGTTCTGGAGCAGCGTGTGTGGGTGGCTTTATACTAAGGGGGGTCGATGGAAGTGAGGATGGGAGACTTCAACGCCAACGTACATTTTGGCGAATGCCAAAGGAAAAGAAAAGGGAGGATAATCCCATTAAAGAAATCTCTTTTGGCGAAAGAATACATTGGTTTGATTAGATTACTTAAGGGAGAAATGGCAATGGTGATAAAAAGGCGTAGGTTGGACCTTTGACTTGTTGGCCTTTAGGAATCCCCAATCCATTTTTAATGCCAGCTTGGCGGGAATAGGAGATACTTTGGAAACGGCTTTTGTTAACTTAATGGAAGATTAATTTTGGTATTTTTTTGGTTCGATGATAAGCCAAGGGATTTGATAGTTTGTCGCCAACAACAATGTACCCAGCATTTATTAAAATATAATTAGGCTACTAATTGTGATGGAATGTTTGTAAAGCAAGTCTTTTTTTGAATGAGAAATATTTAGTATGATTAAAGTAAAAATAAGAGATGCTGTAGAATTATTGATTACAGAAAAGGAAATCTAAGCAGAGTTATACAGAAACATACGGTAGTAAAAAGATTTAAGTGCATTTAACCTTTACGAAGTAAATGCGTGGGAGTACTTTTCTATCGAAGCAACAATGAATCTAGCTGGGCTTTGTCAATTCAGAGCAAACGGGGAAAGATTCATAATTAACGACTATTCTATTTGAAATGTTCGTAATTATGAATTTTCGTAATGTCATGTATGTAGGTGTAAAGTTAAGCAAGATTTTTTGTTTTGTTATCGAATTTGAGTAATAAACTTCTTGACAGGATTATATATTATTGTAAAGCTAGAAAAGAAATTAGATCGAATGTTCCTTAAAAAGGATTAGAATCTATTACAAATTGATACAAAAAGAATTACAAATTATAATGCTAAACATTTTAAGCAAAAAAAAAAAAAAAATTCTATCGAAATTCCAAGGTAAAAGAATATATGATAAAAATAACAATTACTGGATTTTCAGGCTTGCAATTTGGAAAAATATGCAGGAAAGATGATGATTTAATCAGTAACCAAACAAGTCAATCTAATCTAGACACAGTTTCACAATCTAAAAAAAATAAATGCAGTGAAATAAACTAAATTTAATGAGAGATCTCAAAATAAAAAGCTACTTAACAGTTTAAACAATAAATTCACTTAACGAGAGAACGTCGATTTATTATTAAACACAAATTAGGAGGAAAATAGTTTAAACAGCAACATTTCTTTTGAAGCGAGCGATTATATATTTTAAATTTTGACATGTATCAACACTTACTCATGGTACTTAATAATTAATGGCAAGAATTTTTAATTTGATTCCATACGTGAAACTATAGAAAAATTAGGAATCGAAACAGTTATGTAAACAATAAATAGAAAATCAGTCTAATTCGTAGACTGTATTGTAAAATATGTAAAACAGTAACACAAAAAAAATTCCATCCGAGATTCAAATCCCCTCGACTTTGTCAAACAAATTGAACTATTGGATGAAGAGAAGGATAAATTAAGAAAAAAAATTATTTTTGGAATTAAGCCTGCTTTATAACTGCGCACAGGAGAAGTAGCACACACAAGGGGGAAGGGAGGTGTCCAGACCCCCCCCCCAAGCCCTTGAATTTTTTTCGATTGACGATAATCCTATTATATATGTATATATAACGTAAAATTTAATTAAATAGTTGTAATTAACAATTTATTTTATTAATTAATGCTAATTATTAGTTCAATAATTTTTTTTTTTTTGTTAACAAAATCGACAAAATCAGAAGAATTAATTGGTGTTGTCTTGAGGTATGATACGAATTGGGGGACTTTCGACCATGAAAATTTTTTGTGCGCGCTACTGCCCAGGGGCTACCGGATACACATTTCCCAATTTATGATTCGTTGACAAAAGATAAGACATCTTGGTTAGCAGTTTGTGCTCCTAGTTTCCAAAATAACATCGATATGGATTTGAGAGCTAAATGGATCAGAACTCACAGTTCCTAGATATGTATAGGAGAAAAACAATTTTCACATACACAAAAAGGCCTGTGGGAGCCTTAGATTTATTGCTGTTTTAGAGTTACTTTTCGGCATTTGACAATAAAGTCTTAAAACATGACATTAAGGATTGATGGGCCCTTTTTTATGTCGAAGATAGGTTTTAAAGTTAATCAGATTTATCGATAATAAAGCCCTACTTCTGCTGTACCGGACACAAACCCTCAGACTTTAGAGTCTAAAGTCTGTGAGTTTATGTCTGGTGTCGTAGGTTCCCAACCTTTTTTAAACTGGCACCCCTTTGCTAGTGAATATTTCGATACCGCCCCCTTCCTTTATCTGTATTATATATATATATATATATATTATATATATATATATACATATATATGAGATATTTCATGAGACATTAGACGAGATGTGAAAAGTTTTAATTTAATATTTAAAATTTAAACTTTACTATATCATTCAATTTAATGTAGGTCTGAATGTAATGTAATCTAGTTTTTCATCCACATCCCGAACAACCGATATATGTGAATTTTCGCTCTCGTGATATAGAAAGGATTTAAATACATACAATCAACATAAGGTAACCAGTAAAGTAATTATTATAAAGTTTATTTTTGTGAGTGCATAATCAGCGTGTTTTTTTTTTGTAGACTTTTTTTAGACAACATTTGGTTAATCTGCCCACGTTTCTCTGGGTTATCTCAACGACCCCTACCCCTCAGGGGGCTCACCTTCTTTAGGTGAGTACGGGTATCACAATCCAGAGGTGCCCTAGTGATCTATTCCTTTTCCCAAGGGGTTTACTGTCTTTGGTAAACACGGGTGTCACGACCCAGGGATAACCTAGTGATCCTTCTCTAATTTCGACCCAATATTTTATATATATTTTTTTTACTTTGTTTTAATATTTTAACAAATGTGTGGAGCAGTATAGCCACAGGTCTGGCTCTTGTGTCATAAAACCCAACACTCACTCACTCACTCACTCAACGCCCCCAATTTTCTCTGGGTTTTTTAGTGCCCCCTGAAAGCCTCAAACGCCCACGTTGAGAGAACCTAACCTTTAGAATAATAAACAGCATCAGTCCATTCTGATTCGAGTGTAAGAAAGAAATGTTTTTAAAAAACTTGAAGGAAAAGTAAGCAAAACACATGCATCAGATGAGAAAATCAAGTTTTGCTAAAAAGCAAAAGCAAAATACGACTCTTGACGTCTATATCAGCCAGCAATTTTTAAATACAGCTAGTTAAAAAGATCCATGGGATTTAAAAAAAAAACATTTTCATTTAGTAAAAAGCGAAATGAATTGTTGCGTGCATTATCGCTTACTATTCCACGAAAATGAAATGAGCTATGATAATTAGCATATACTTAAGCAAAATCATTTTTGTGATTGCTTTCACCTAAATTAAAATTTCACAAGTAAAATAAAAAGAAAATCCATCATTCTGACAGTTTTCGTGGCGGTAAAGGTTATAATTAACTAAAATTTGGAGTCAAAATGAAGAAAAAAAAGGTGATTGCTGGCATTATAACACCTACCCATGACCAATTAACGAGATTACATTTAACGCCTACGGATGACGCCTAGAGCTGATCTACTGCAACGATGTTAACTTGGATAAAAGTTAATTAGGGTAAAAATTTTTCACAAAGGTTAAAATATGTATTAGATTCTCTATTCTAGTGACCCTTATGACCTTTTCAATTTATCTGAGGTTGTCTTCGCTTTCGTAAAATATGAAACGTTGTTCTTCGTAAAAAATGGATTGATTTTACACAAAAATGAATAGCATATTATTAAAATACGAGTTTTCCATAAGTCTGAGAGGTTTCTTCTCATTTTAATGATTTAATTTAGCAATATTTTATATTCTGTTCTATCCATACTATTTCTTCCAGCGAACTTACGCTCATTTCCCGAGTTTGTACAAATAGGTTAAGAACTTAAAAATGTACTGCATCTTTTTGTTTCAATATATAAGGCCCAGAGCAGTAGATAGCATACGTTCAGTTTGACATGTCACATTACACCTTTTATATTACAGTCTGAATTTAAAATGAGAAACTTAAAATCTGGATTTCTTTCGCGAATCACAATTGCGGTTCAATCTACTATCCCATTTCAAAGTTTAGTTGTTTAGTCGTCTTATTTGCTTGATTATTCGAATCTTAGCGCATTTTATAGTTAATAAATTTGATTCTCCAGAGAAAGAATATAAAAATGAGTGAAAGTTTCATTGAGGCCCAGTGGCCAAATGGTAGCGTATCGCGCTTCCACACCACAGGTCCGGGGTTTTATCCTTGGGCTAGGCAAGGTCGACTCAGCCTTTCATTCCTTCAGTGGGTCAATAAACGAGTACCAAGCTTTCTTGGGGACTAAACACCGGGGGTTTCGCCTCAGA
Source organism: Trichonephila clavata (assembly GCA_019973975.1). Classification (NCBI taxonomy): domain Eukaryota; kingdom Metazoa; phylum Arthropoda; class Arachnida; order Araneae; family Nephilidae; genus Trichonephila; species Trichonephila clavata. Next base: position 99,764 of record BMAO01020097.1, on the reverse strand, counting down.
CTGACCATTTGATCCGGATATCTGCTCATGCACCTCAGCGCCCAATGGTCACGTATACTGAGATGGGCACTGTAGGCCCTGACCCTCATGGGCTGTTGCGCCACTGAGTTTACTTTAGAGAGTTTCATTAACCTTGCACTATAAAGCAACACAACTATTTGTGACGTACCACGTGATTTAGAACCTAGGTTAAGTGACGAGGATGTACTTATAGACCTACAGATTTGAAATTTGACAATAATCTTCCTTTTGTTGAGTAGAGATCTCCTAAAGTTTTTTTTTTTTTGGAAATTGATTCCGAGGGAGTAAGAGTTACAGGATCCTTATTAAAAGCTTATCTTAGGACTTAGATATCAATAACTTAAAAACAATATTCAGTCATACAACATTGTGAAATATCCAGTGAAGCGCTGTGTGTGTGTGTAGGGGGGGGGGTAACAGCTAGTACATATACAGTAGTCAACACTAGCTTCTGGCCGAATGACACTTTCGTTATCATCCCATCACAAATTAAGTTAAAAATGATGTGAACACACAAAATTTCTGTACTAAATTTGTTCGAACTTTGAAGGTGTATGGTAATGTTTGAAATGCCGAAAATGATCTTATTTAAAAAAACATGCGTAAAACATTTTGTATTTTAACACAATAAACTTTTGGAGAACATTTTTAATAAATTGAGAACCGATTTTAATATTAAATTATTGTTCACACATGTAAAAGCGAGTATACAATTGTGCATTTTTCTCTTTTTATTCATTACACACAACAATATACTTATACAATGTTTGCACAACAATGTTTGAAAATAATATCACAAAACAATGATAACAGACTAAAAATGAAGCAACGTGGATACATCTTTTTCTAGCTCATTCAATTCCAACTCTATTAGTTCACTCTCTCTATATATTTATTTTGTTCAAATTTTCAATCGTTAATAAAATGCATTTTATAACACTCAATTGAGCTGAAATTTTATGTACATGATTATTTTGGATGACAATACAATAATTTAATTATAATTAATAAAAATTAATTGATTAAAACTAATTATTCAAAGAATTAAATACAGCCACGTTGGCCCATATTTGGCGACCATTTTGGCGACTTGTGTCAAAACAGGAAAAGGTTTTTTTTCTCACATTTTAAAGCATTCAGTTTTTCTGAAATTTTCTATACACTATTGTTTTAGGTAACACAATACGATAATTTAATTATAAATAACTTACTGAAATTAATTATTTAAAGAATTGCAGATACAGCCACATTGTATTTATTTTTAGCGACTTGGGTCAAAACTTTAAAAGATTTTTTCCCTCACATTTCAAAGCATTCAGTTGAACTGAAATTTTATACACACGATTGCTTTAGATGGCAATACGATACTTTAAAATAATCAATAAAAATTAATTGCCGCTTAATGTTATGATTCTGTCATATATACATATTTATATTAATTGTAACTATTTAATAAAAAAAGTAACAAAAATAATTTTTTTTGTTGATCTAAGTAGGAATTGACTTAAAGTTTTTTTTTTTTATATTACTTGTTTTAAAGTTATTTGTTGATAATCGTTTAACTTTTGAGTTTTGAGCGAATTTTCTACGTTAAAAATTGCTTATTTTACCTCTGTGGTGATAGTTTCAACTATGGTGGTTCTTCGTATTCTGGAGACAAGTCTTTATTTGTTTTTCAGCGTTATTGCAGATTATATTCATGTCGATCTTGTTTCTTTCTTAGAAATATTGGGTTGTGTTTTGGCTGTTGATGAGTTGAAGAATTTGATTGGGATTTATTTTGAAAGCACAACATAGGTACAAGAAAGCAAAGTTATTGTGGGACGAGATGATGACAAATCTGAAAGAGCTGGAGTCCCTGTAGTACATTCTCTGATGATATTCAAGTGGTGCGAGGGTCTTCAAGCTCAACTTGCTGCTGAATCAGACGGGAAAACATGGGTCGCGAAAAAGAGACCTTGCTCCATTCCGAAACAATTCTGATGTTTTGTGAGGCACTGAATCTAGATGCAGAACTTGCACACTCACCCCGAAGAGAACAACTGTAAGAAAATCAATTAAAGCATACGAAGACACTTCCGGTAGCTAATTCCATCTTGATCTTCAAGATGTGTGAGGCACTAGAACTAGAAATAAAACTGAATGCAGACATGTAGTCTTGCACTTTTTCGGAACTTTAATAAAATCAAAAGGAAGAGTTACCATCGTACAACTAATTTTTTTTTTGAGCAACGCCAATCTTTGAACATAAATGCTCAATTGACTCCATCTTAAAATTCGAATTTATTTGACTAACTTATGTATGTCACTGTAGTGCCAAGATATTTTCATCAGAATTGAATGCTAACTCAACCGTATAAAAAGAGTTTTTCTTATCAATTATGTGAGATCACCTGAAGAATTTTTAACCGGGTTATAATTGGAAAATTTCAATTTGACATTTGAAGATAAGTTCGGCAACATGAGGCGATATCATCTTCCAACAAATGCATGAATTATAAATGACAATTGTTATTCTCCTTTTATGGAAGATAATATTGCTATATGAATGATTCTTTTTCTTAAAGAACATTTTTTCTAAGAATGCATTGCAACTAATATCTGAAAATCCGATATCACTGAACTCAAATGACAGAATATATATAGCAATAACTTGGCTGGATCGCCAATATTTCGCCAAGTTTCGATTGAATCGCCGTTATAATGTAAAGAACGACCTTTCCTGAGAATATTACAAAGTTTATCATAAAGCAAGTAATGTAAAAAAACTTTTTTTATGTCACAATTCCTACTTAAAAATTTTATCGCAGTTCATTAAATTTAATTAATTAATATTTGAAAAAATTATATTAACATTATGTCCTCCTCTACAAGTTTAAAAAAATGTATATGAACTTTAGTGAATGAATAAAAAGTAACAATATAAATAATATCACAAATGAAACATCATGAATGAGAATTATCAATATAAACGAATCTTATTAAACACGCCTACAAAAAACATTTAAACCATTTCTAAATTAGAAAGTTCATCAGTTTTAGGATACCAAGAGTCTGTGTATCAAATTCCCCCCCCCCCCCATTGTCTATTATCTGTCACATAATTTCAGTTGGCGATTTTTTTCAAAAGTAAATTTTGGATCTTCCAAAAAATAAATATTTGAAGCCAAGAAATTTTTTTTAGAAAAATCTACTGACGCCATCTGTTACATTTAGTTCTAACTTCGTCAGAAATAACGGAAAATAAATTTAAAATTAAAAAATAAATTTAATCAATGAATTAATATTTTAAAAAATTGTGTCATCAACTACAAACATCAAGTATTATCAACTACAAGTTCAAAAAACTGTATTTGAACTTGAATGAATCCATAAAAAGTATTTTACTAACGATTGAAATTTTGAACAAGATATATATATATATAAAATATAACACATAGGGAAAGAGTGAACTAATAGTAGGAATTGAACAAATACAACAGAAATAATATAAACGTACTACATATCCAGATATAAATTATTTACACTATTTAAACATTCATTACACAAAATTCGTAACACTATATAATCTTTTCAGCAGCACTTAACACCTCGATATTTTTTGGAGAGGAAAGATAGGGATTGCTGATTGCATAAAAAGGGGATCTTTGCCAAGAAACTCGGCAAAAGAAGCCACGCCAGTGATTAAGGTTAACTACCCTCTGTAATGATAATTATTCAGGAAAAACGATGTCTGGGTCACACCTTAACGAAGTGCTTCCAGAACTGAGTCACTAGATTCCTGCGTAATTGGTAAGTTATTCTAAGCTGGTGTGTTTAAATAGTTTCTCATTATGTGAATGAGAAAAGGTATAAAACCAGTGTTTAAATATTGCACTGGATCGGGTTTAATTGCGAAGTGTGCAAAATTAATGAGTCCATCAACTAATCAAATTATTGCAGAGGCGTTGTTGTCCTACTCAGAGTGGTAATTGTAGAAATGTTTTTAGTAGTATTTGGCGTCAGATTTACGATGAACTATTTTATTTTCTTCTGTGTAAATATTTGCGTTACATCAAATACATCAAAAGTTCCTAAGTTTTTTTTTTTTTTGCAACCGTAAATTTTGCTTACACTGCTTCACAAATATACTTAAGGTATATTTGAAGATTTAAGGTATCCAACTACTTGTGCGGCAACTTTAAAAAATGGAGTTACGAGGATTTTTTTGTAACTTTTAAATTTATTTAGTACATTTTAAGAAAAATTTGCTAAAATTAAGAGAACAATTAACATAAAAAAAAAAAACTTTTTACATCAATTCCTACTTTGAGTGGATGAAAAGAAAGTATTTTATCAACTGTTGCAAATTTGAACATGTATATATATATATATATATATATAGGGAGAGAGTGAACTAATAGTAGGAAATGAAAAAAGGTATGATTAGTCTGGATTGTTGAACAATGCACACCTGGTTTGGCTAAAAAACCGGTTTTCGACGCCAAATTGTCATTGTTTTGACAGTTACATTGTTACAACAATGGAGACGAATCTAAGTTGGTGACGAAAACCGGTAATTAATTTAACTAATTAACCGGTAATTAATGAATTAATATTTGAAAAAAACTGTATTAACATCAAGTGTCATCTGCTACAAGTGCAAAAAAATTTATTTGACTTGATTGGATAAATAGAAAGTATTTTATTAACGATTGAAAATTTGAACAAGATTATGTATATATGTATTTGAACAAGATTATGTACTCTCTCCCTATATATATATATATATAGGGAGAGAGTGAGCTAATAGTAGGAATTAAAAAAGAAATTATTATTACCAAATTGTGCAAATATGTTGCGTTGCTATTCCTTTTTGAAATGGCCTTCAGGATAAGAGATATTTTAATTTTTAACAAAATTAGAGCACTTCATCTTAGTTATTATATGAAATTGATTAAAAAAAACAGTGATTGATAAATCTAAAGGTTAAAACACTTCTACTGTATTACACCAGCACATACACAACAATTTTCAGTTAATTATTTTCAAAACTTTTCGAGCAATAGTTGCCCCGTTTGAGCATTTAAAAAAAAAAACACATTTCGTGTAAAACGCGTTTTAAAATATGACACATCTTGCTTAAAGTAATGGCATCTGTTTTTACTAAAAACACTTGCAATTTTTGTTCTAGTGAATGAAAAATAATAAACTTGATATTTTTATAAAGCAAATAAGATGACATATAAAATAAAGTAAAAAATGTTGGCAATTTTTGGCAAAATTCACAATTTTTGAATAGTCGGATACTTTAAGATAATTTTAAGCATAGCTCTACTAAAATTAAATCATAATCTTGATCTAATTAATATTGATCTTTTAACATGCATTGTCATATAAAATCAAACCCCGCATATTTAAAAAAAAAGTTTCATAACGTCACACACACATTTTGGGTTATTCTATGCGTTTTTACCCCTTTAGCGTTACATTTTGAACTCTGAATTCATTTGTTTGCTTAATTGAATTTTTCAATTAATTTAGTAATAAGCACGATTAAAAAATATTTCATTACACGTTAGAAACTACGTGCATTTGTAAAAAAAATCAGTCAGGTTATGCATGTGGCTTATGAGTGCACATTGCAGTACTGTGGTACATCTAAAAAGATACATGAAGATACAAAAAACATATCTGTATCACCGAATTCAGGAAGAAATTAACAGTACATCTGACCAGTGGCGCACAAAAGGGGAAGGGGGGGGGGCGGTCCTCGGTTCCAGTCCCTCTCACCATGTCCTTAATCCTATGTATATAGTAGGTAAATTTAATTATTTTTAGCGCGTTTTTCACGCAGTGGAACAAAAGCGCTATTAGAACGCAAATTTCGTCTTTGTCTTCGTTTCATATTTTGTCGTACCTTTTTCTCAGCCAATAAGCAACCAATTGACCTCGGGTTTTCGCCATTTGGTCGCATTTGTGCCTTAGATGAGCCGAATCATATTTAAATTTTCCCAAAGTTTTCCCGAATTTTCCTACAAATTTTCCTGAATTTCGCTAGTTTTGCTTTTTTATAGTGCTGATAAAGATTTGTGTTATTATTTCTTTTCAGCTCAATAGTAGTACATTTAGAGGAGTGGCACAGTACTACTTTCTGTAAGTAAAAAGTTCATTAGTTGCATTATTGTAAAATACAACATGTGAAAAACGCGCTAAAATTACTTGGCCATGCCAATGATTGATATCTTGTTTATTAATAATGAATTTTATTTAATTTAGCGGCGTATTGGGGTACGATACGAGAATGGGGGGGGGGGGGGTCGAAAGTCCACCAGAGAAATTCTTGTGTGCGCCACTGCATCTGACAAATTGCCAAGACGAAGACGTTCTATGTAGGAATGTTGCAAATACTTCCAAAAAACCACGACGCAATTTAAAAAAAAAAGAAAAATCTCTACAGCACAAACAATGTTATGGGTATTGCAAACAATGTTATGAAGAAAATGCGGCACAATTTGGCTGAGAAATGGACAGAAAATTGACAAAGCAAGTTGTTACATTTTGTGATATCTGTCATGGACAACCATTTTGTAAAGTTTTTTTTTTGTTTGAACTGTTTCAACAAAATCTGTAAAATTTTTTTAATAAGTAATATTTAAGTGATGATACAATTACAATTATGATATTGATTAATGATACAATTATGAAGTACTTTAAATGACTGAAAATAATGTAAATTTTTTGTTTTATATCACATTTTATTCTGTCAGTCACCGATGACTGACGCAGCTTGAACTGGAAGTTCATTGTCAGTCATTGGTGATTGACGTGGCAGCTGTTCAGCTTTGTAATTCAATTTTATTCTTGTAGATTATTTGAAATCGAGATTGTACTACGAATATTTTGATTTGTTGTAAAGATTTCAAGTTAAATGATATAAAATATGTAAAGTTTTTCAATATAAATTTCCAAAACTAGTCATTTAGTCCGAATGTTTTCATGGTATCGCATTGCCAATTTAAAAAAAAAAAGATTTTGTGGTCGTTAGTATCTGGCTCCTAGTTATCAAGATTCAGGGTTTTTTTAAATGTTATTTAGTAGATATTTAATAATAGTGCATTATACAGAATTAAGGCTGTAACAACAACAATAAAAGGATCAATGGATCCATAAAAAGATTATTTTCCAATTTATTGCCTACGCAAACAGAATGAGAGAGTAGATTAACTTCAACGTTTAAAGCAAGCTATCTAAGAAACAATAATAAATCTTATAATGCTGCAAGAACTACTTTTAAGATAGAGAATGTCATTTAAAAATAGAAACCGAAATTTTTTTTTGAAAAAGCAATAATTGCGAACTCAGTGGAAAAATGCTTAATTTGACAATAAAGAATGTATTGGATTAAGGAGATTCACTTTATATAAAACAAATAACTTTCATTCGTAGAAGTTCATGAAAGAGCAGTAGCTAATATTCCTTGAAGGAAATTGATTCTTAAAGAACATAGAAATTGAAAAAAATTCGCCGAAAGAAAATGCGATTAATTCGAAAGAAATACACGGCAACAGAGAAAAGTAAAGCCTTTTATTTGGCAAGAAATCTCAAAAAACAAATGGATCCAGATAAATGTGAACATAATTCGTAATTTCGCCAACAGATGGCGCTTTATTACTAAAACTGTATGCAAATGAGTAGCTCGTGGGCATCCAGACTGCATGCAGTCCCATATCTGGTGATCTTCGATGCGGGAGACGGAATGTGGAGTTTCTCGGTCTGCTGAGAGGAATGACAGTGATTGGCTGTTATGAGGAGATCCGGGAGGAGTGCCTAAAAGTTTCTTCATGATGGAGATCGAACAATTTTTTGCATGGTTGAGAGCTTAGAGACTGCTCTCTGGTTGGTTAATGGTGAAAGTAATCGAAGATTCCGATTGGCTGCCCAGGGGGTTGAGGAGTAGCTAGCAATTTCGTTATAAAAATAATACCTAGTATCGAACACAAGGAGAGGGTTGGGGTCCAAACCCTCCCATAGACCAACAAATTTTTAATTTTTATGAAAGATTACCCCCCCCCCCTTCTGACGCTTTCGTCTGTGTTTTTTAGAGTGTGTACCCTCCCCTTTATAAGAGAGATCTGTACATGCCACGCGGACGATACCTACGGTTTTAATAAATCATTCGCCAATGTGCATTCCGCTGAACAAGATTTTGACACATAAGTAGTAAAACTCTATCAGAATGATGCTTCGAAATGCCTTGACAACAACTACCTATGCTTATTGGTGGATGAAAAAAATTAAGAGGACTCTTCTCCACAAAGGCAATTAAAGATGTGATTCTTAAGTTCATCGAAACTCAGTGGTGTAACGTACACTCCCGCATTGTGGGGGGCAAGGATTCTAGGGGGCCCAAAGCCTGACTGACACCTAGTACGTATTTAACCACTTTATAAAATATTAAATGCAAAATATGATTTTGCAGGGGGCCCTAATATTCTCCATTACACCACTGACGACGGAAAGAGAACGATGTGCAATTGCGCTGGCGATTTTGGAGAAGTTTCAATTGCAACAGCTGAAGCACATCTACAAATTTTTGCACGGTAGCACGATCATTGGAGATTCCATGGTCAATGTGCACATGATTTTAGGCAAAAATCGTAGGTTATATTCTTACAAGATGCACGTCGAGCAGTAATTGAAACCGTAAGATCACTCTGCATGTCTTCATTTTGCCTTGCGTTTTCTGGAATTGATGCAAGTGAATAAGTACTAGCCATCGCATATCTTATGGACAGATGAGATTTTCGTTTCCAAGTGCACGATGCTGTGAAAACACAGAATTGCCAATTATGGAGTTGAGTCTCATCAATCTTCATGCCGTGCAAAGACGCTATATTCCCTAAATACCACAGGATGTTAAGGATTTACAGTGAAATTCATTTTGGGTCCTTACTTTTTCGAGGGGGCCGTGGGTAGCCTAGTGGTTTGAGCATCGGACTCCAGACCGGAAAGCCTGGGTTTGATGCCCGATGTCACCAAATACCCTCCAAGTACACACGGAGTATGTGCTCGTTAAATCAGTGGGTCCGAAAGTCTTGTGGACGGTCGCAGCAGAAACCACGGGTGCAGGGGGCTGGAGCATATTTCCCTCCCATCCAGTTTCGTGCTTAAATTGTGGAGGTGGAGATAGGTGGTGTCGCTATCTATCATGCAGAAGTCAAACCTGTCTCGGGTTCAGGGAACTTTCATTCCTTCCCTTCGAGAAGGACACGGCAACAACAACAACTTCTTCGAGGAAACCACAGTAAAAGGGTGTGCTAGGTTAATAATCACAAGAAAAGGATTCAGGAGACTCTCCAGGAGGATCATGTTGCCATGGTAATAAGGCAAAGAGAGACCATTAGGTTACCACAATGTTCATATAAGACGGAGCGACTGCTCACAAGGCAAGTTAACCACTAAGAAAAGGTTTAGCGGAAATCGACTTCCAAGGGGGAGGGGTACAGGGACGTAAAAGATTATCTGTCTTTATATATAGGGGAAAAGCAACTCATTCACTCATCACGAGATCTCCGAGATTATTAGACCCACAGACATAAAATCTAGCAATCATGTTTCTCATTTGTTCAGTACAGATCCAATAAGAATGGGTCTTGCGGAAATAGTTTCCCACAGCGGGATGTGAGATAATAATTATATATTTGGGTAGATAATATTTATATATTGAATGACAGATGAACCCAGAAAATACCGGGTTACGCAGTTACATTTATTTGACTTTTCTAATTCATTTGTCAAATCTTTCTTGCCATGGAGTCTAATTCACACAATTCATTTAACAATATTTAAAACATCAATTAAATGTTGTCCTCGTTAAAATATATTTTTTGTCTATCCATCTCGATTGTTATGTTTCTCAATACACCAAAGCGAAGAACGGATATATCTGCAAGTGTGAGTATATATATGTTACCGTTACAGTGTGAAATCCGTTATTTCATAGAATAACTAGGTATTTCCTGAAATAACTAAACAAGTCAGTTTAATTATATAAAATTATCGAATTCTACGATTTAACTAGGTATTCTATAGAATAACGATTACTTGATCGTTAAAGTATGAAATACAGCACTCGAAAGTTCTTTGAACTGGTTTTAGCTATTTAGGAAGAATTTTTCCGATTAGGAACTAGAGATGGCCGAATAAAACAATTGTACTCGAGATTTCAGTTCAGTATATGCCAGCAAGAATTTATTTCCATTGCCGAAGTTCCAAATATTGACACAAGGCTTCAATGTGTTGCAACAGCTCAAAGTTGCGGTACTGAACAAGGATTTAAAAAGTGCTCATGTAAAAAAAAAGTGTGTAATGGTAAAAAGTGGTCTTGTTTCAAAAATAATAAGCAGTCCAATTCAAAGTGTCATTACAGCAATCCTTGCTCTAATAAATAATGAAAAGTAAAATAAAAGTATCTCTTATAAAATTCAAATCAATATTCTCTTACATTTTTATTTAAAAAAGTTTACACAATGATTTTATGAAGCAACAGTTTTTCTTCCCAGCATGTATTTTTGTTGATAATATTTAAATATAATCCATTTTTGAAACATATTCTTTTTTCTCCTTTCTGTTTAATTAATGTTAGCAATATGAGCTATATATATATAATAAATTATATCATCTGTTTTTCCCTTATTATTTATCAATTATTCATCCACAAAAGGAAAAATATATTTTTCGGAGATTTTAGCTATATTATCGATTAATATATTAAATATATTTGAAATTGTTTATTTTTCATTTTAACGGTCTCTACTTAGTTATTTCATAGAATAACTAGGTAAGGTATGAAATTTTTCAACTATTATATACTTTGACTTGTCTAGTTATTTCATGAAATACCTAGTTATTCTATGAAATAACTGAATTATACACTTTAACGGTAACATATACAAATAATAGAATTCGCATTTTGGATTAAATCCATCTGCTCATCTATTGATGTATTATTTTTAGCGAAAATCTCAAAAGTGACCAAAATCGCGTTCAGTCAAATATACGAGTATTAGTATGTAATAAATGTTAAGTCGCTGTGTTTCCGTCTCGAAATCTTAAAACTACGTTTTCATTGCTCAACTTCCATGATGGCATGCTGAACATGCTAAAGCAGTTTCAATATCGTCTTAAATTGGCATTATCTTCTTTTTTCATTTCATTAATTACTCTTTCTCTCATATTACAAAAATTACCCATGTCATTACATTTTTGATAAACCAGTAGCGTTTAATACCAGGTCTTTTTGTCGATGTTGGCTCAGAATACTTTCTAGTTAAATCACAGGATTAGTTTAATAAAAAATAGGTACCAACACATTAATACTTCTAAAAATTTTCAAAATAAAAATATAAAATGGTGACAGCTTCTAATATCTGTACGCGACAAATTGAATTTTCATTATGATATTTAATTTGGGGTTCAAAAAAAGAAGATAAAGCCCCGAGTTTATAGACGGAACTTTCATTTCCAATAAAGTATTCCAGCTACACCATGATGGCAAATTGAATATTTAAAGAACAGTCATTATCTTGAGATGATCGCTTAAGGAGAGAGAATGATAGTTTTTTTTAGACGGCGAGTTCTTGTTTAACTCCTATGGGCTCTTTAATTAGGTACTTTTATTGCATTAATATTGATGAATCTAAATGTAATGTATTTCCTTCTGATAAAAAATTACAGAGATGAATGTAGAAAGTAAGAGAAGTTCTCCAAGTAAAAGAAAGATTGCAATTGATACTAATTTCACATTAACCAGATGGATTCTAATAGCGTCTCGACATTTTTACCTAACATTTGGTGAGAATAAATTCATTTTGTACAAAGATTTACTTTTTGTTCATTACAACTTAATTTTTAAAAAGATATATTTCAACAAAAGGTTTATAAAATTTAGTTCAAACACTATATAAATTGAAAAAAATATCCTCAGAATTGTGTAGTTGTTTGTTTGAAATAAAACGTCAAAAATAAATGGCATTTGTACTTAAAAAATTGCGAAAATGAATCAATCTTTTCCTTCGGCAATTAAATATTGAATATTATTTTATTCTAAAAATCCATTGACCTACGAATATTAAGAGGACACAGTATGATACCATTAACAAAAGTCGGACAAAAAAATCTAATTTTTTAGCCTAAATTATTTTTTATATACTTTTTATACTCTCACAAAATTAAGCTTTAAAAACGCAGAGATGTGATAACTTCTACGTTTGTTTTTATTCACCTCCCAATGGCATATCAAAACTTAAAAGTGAATTTTCTCAGAAAGATAAAATAACTAATTTGTCTTCATTTAAAATGCTAAGGCTTTTTTTCTATTGTACCTAACACTTGGAAATGTTTTTCACTTGTTGCTAATAGTACATGGAACAAAAGTTAACATGCGTTTTTCAATCAAATCAATACTCATTTTTTAAAAATAATTGAATTTAGAATTTACACAATTTTTAAGAAATTTTCAATAAGCATTCATAAAAAGAAATATTGTATGAATACCAATCACGTTATCGCAAAACCCATACAAACTTTTGTTATACATAATTTGACGTACTTGTAAATCAAACTTCATATATGTAAGCAATTTTGGTAGTCATGTGTAGTATATGAGCCAGCTTCTTCAAACAGTTATAAATGAGTCTGGAATTGAATTACACGATTCGAAAATTTCGTTATCGACTTTTTTACTTTTATGCTTGATAATCTTTCTGTTTCGATCAATTCCAACTTTTTTCTTGTTTGAATAAATTTTTGAATCCACATTGAACTCGACAGGAAATCAATCAGTTGCCATTTCAAATCCTACACTTTCCAACCAATCGCATTGGGACAAGTTCAGTTCATCAAATGAAGTCACATCAGGGTACATAATAAACTTTGTGACGGATCTATATGCGGCTCTACTAACACCTTAGGGATTCCTTTAAGAGAAATAATTAATTCAACCAACTTTCACCGAAGGTAAGAAAACGTGATTATGCAAATTAAGCTTATATAAATTCTGTATTCGCGAGTTTTGACAGTTAGTGAAGTGAGAGTTTATGACGTGAAAATCTAAGATTGTTAAATTGAGAATTGAAGATTACCAAAGTGAGGATCACTCGGATGCATGGTGATCACACACACAAGTCGATCGTTAGTGTACAAGGCCTCAGCTATAGGGTTTTGGAAGTACAAGAATTCAGGTACGGTGCTTCTTATTTAAATAGAAGTTAGAGAGTAAATTGTTAAGCGCGTCCGAATTAGAAACGAGCTCGTATAAAGAATCATAGAAATTAGTTGGATGTCTAAATATTATCCTCATGCTAACTGGTCTCACCTTCGCGCTCTAAATATCGATCAAAACTATCTTAATTGGATTATTATTGTGACAAATAAACGATTTTAGTGAATCATGTCGTCTGATCAATTAGTTGCTCCCACACTTCTAGCCGGGTTCGAGAGTAGATAAGGGGGATTAGAGGGAAGTAGGAATAGTCCCCCATTAGAACTTGAACGTTTCCGATAATTCTTTGTACTGAGGAAATCTCGCTGAAAATTCCTTGATTGACGGATCAAATACGGAAATATTTTGAAGTAAAATGCAAACCGTTTTGTTTTCGGTGGCGTGCCATTGGTTCGCCATTCCTGGCCTAGATGTTGTCCGTGTGACCAAAGGAAGTCACATAGAACATCTATGATTTATGTATACAAAATTTTGAAGTTCAGTCTACATTCTGTACAAATATTATCGATAAATTATTTTCCATTAAATAGTTATATCCGCTTGTAATCGCTATATTCATTTTGACATACCCTGTATAGCACATCTGATACTATATAACCGATTTCGAATTATGCGAAGCATGTTTCATACGAGACTTTAATGAAGGGAGATGATGAATTAAGGCAATCCGAGTACAGAAGGAATGAATTTTGAAATACGAAATATAAAAACCAAAAGGGGTCCCCACAAAATAGAAACTTGCCCTTGGGGCGATTTCTGTAATTAAAGTATGGATGGGCGGGGTTCGTTCCCACGGTAACAATCGCAGTTTAAGGCAAACATATTTTCATGCATAAAAATTGGGGATAATTTCAGTCTTTAAGTAGATTCCTTGGGAATTAGGAACATACGTGCAAGACTGGCAATTAAGGAAAAATTAGATTTCCCTGCGTTTTTGACCATGGGAAATATTTAAATTCACCATTTTTCTTATGTTAAGTAGTTAGATTTCATTTCATGCAGCTATGGCTATGACAGTTCTGTTTTTAGAATATGTTACACAGCTACTTCCTTTGCTAAATGAAGCTGTTATCACAAGTGACCTATAAACGTTATTTTTATTTTCTTTGCCTAGGCTATTTAAATTTTATCATGCAACAGTTAAATATTCAATAAAAGTACAGTCGGACCCCGATTTAACGAATTCATCGGGACCCGAACATTTTGTTCGTTAAATTGGGATTATTCGTTATATCGGATCTAAACAAAATGCATTTTTTTTTACATTTACCTTTTGGTAATTCTACAATAAGCAACTACACAAAAAATATGTAATTTTACACTTCTTATTCAACAGCTACTAGTAAATTATTACGCGCCGGTTAATTGGAAATTTTAAAAATACTAACTGATAGATGCTTGAAAATCTTACTGATTCCTGTCTCGAAAGACTTCTTTTTTCCAACTTTATGCAGAAAAGAAAATACTGCGTCATTTATATCCTGCTGGGTGAGTGAGTGAATGAATATTAACGTCGCGCTTTAATATTAACACGAGGGCTTTTTGCGACGGACCGCGTAATTTTGAACCATGGTCAAGTGACGCGGACGACACCTGAGCTGGCAAATGGGTAGAACCATATAACATGTAAAATTTTTTCTTTATTAAAGACAAGTCCATAGATCCCAAAAGATTCGAATGGTAAAAATTAAAATAAAAACTTTTGTGTGTGTGTGTTCAAAAAATCCAAGTTAACTTTATTATAATCCACCATTAAATTTATTTTAGAAACATAAAGTACTGTAAAACCAAGCTAAGGGTTTGTAAGAGAAGGAAAATTCATCATATTCAACATTATCAAAACTGAACTTGAATATATGATATTACATTCCACACAAATCTCCGCAAGAAACTGAATTTATATTCCTTAATTTCACTTATTTGTTTGCGGAGAGGTTTTATACCATGTCTACCAGAAGAAACATAGTATCTTTTTCCAAGAACTCGAACAAAGTAAAATGTCAACTTTTATGAATTATTTATTTCCATATTCTTTTATTGTATTTCCTCGAATATAAAAACCAGATCTTGTACTAATTTCTTTCTCCAAAAATTCAACAAGGATGTTTTATCTACATTATCCAACTATCAACATTTATTCATGTTCAATACGCATTTATATTCAATTGTATATAACTATTATTATTTTGTGATTCCATAAGTGCATCCTGTGTGATACAATGAAAGTACGAAATGAATTCCCTTGAATATATATATATTTATAAAGATTTATTCTTAAAAATGAAGCATCTATTCAATGTTTCATCAACCTTATCACGAAAAATGCCAGAAAATTATTATCAGGAATACTTATATAAACCATAAATAGGAGGGACTGAATAAAAAATGCAAGTCATGTGAAACTAATATTAAAATTAATGTCAAATTAATTAGCTCCAATTTTTTTAAAGAAAAATCAGGGGAATTCACTACTTTGAATTTTCCCGAACATCAAGAGAAAAAGTATTAACTTGTTAAGATTCAAATTATGTTTTTGAATATAAATATACATGTTATTCGTGATGCGAAATATAATTAACACACTTTTAAAATGCACCAGTTATGAAAAATCCAATTCTACTTTGCAACATTTTTCAAACATAAGTAAAAATATTACAACCAAGATTGTAAATAATAATAATAATAAAACAGAAATAGTACAAAAAATTATTTGAATAATATTTAAAGAAACATTCCAAAATTTTATTAAAACACAATGAATTATCTATAAACTTTGAATTTTCAGCAGTTTTTAAATGAAAGTAATCATTAAAAATTGAATCTTTGCTGGAAAATTTTAAAAATGAATAGATGTTTATTTTTAGCAATTTTTCAAAATTGCAATAAACATCCTTTTATTTCAAGCATAAATGTACACAAAAACTCATATTTCAAATGTACACATTTATTTTGAACTCATTTACAAATGTGTTATTTCAAATTATCGAAAAAAAATCTTCAAAGAGAAAAATGAATCTAAAGTTTTCATGTCTAGGAAAATTCCACGAAAACTAACAACTAAACAAAAGCCAGGAGTAAAATTGCATAAGAATTTCCCTGAGAGGCAATTCCTCTTCACATTAATAGTTGAAAGCTCTGAAGGCGAAAATCTGTGGACAGGAAGGTCGGAAGTTTAATTCACATATATATGTCCAAGAAACCCACACCTATTGTTATTTATTCATTAAATCCGAACACGCGTTCGGAGTACTTTTTTTTAAAAAAAAATACATACTAAGATATTATAAATACTTTTTGGGGGGAATTAATACCAATAAAAATATGTAACTAACAATAGTTAAAAAATAACCTAAATTTTACAAAAACCACAATTATATAAGTGAAATTTTAGCAATATTTTTTAAAAACCAAAGAAATTAGCGAAAAAGGTAATAAACTTATGTCAGTAAAAGTATTGCTAAAACAAATTGGATGCATTTATCTAGAAAATGTACTAAAATTTTAACATTTTATTAAAATTTAAAGATTTTAGAGCTGATTGAGTAAATATTACAAGAAATGTGACATTCTTTATATGCGACTATTATTTAAATAACAGGCCATAACTCCAAAAAATATTCATACAATAAGAAATATTTTAGTACATTCTCTAGAAAATAATATAAATATCAGGTTCAAAAAGTTTTAAAGAAATACATTTGTAACATTTTGAGTTATTAGACACGCCACATGCTAGATTTTGAATTTATAATATATATATATACCTACTTCTGGTAGATTAAAAACCCACCACCAATCGTTCTAATTTTGTAAAATTGATTGTAATTTGGCATCTAGGCAACGTAGAAAAATGTTTTGAAAAGCTAAAAGAGATAGCTCTATTTGTGACGGATCTATACGCGTCCTTCATCTAATCCTCTTGAGAAATCTTTGGGCTATCAATTGAAATTAATCACAACCAACCCTTTTGAAGAAGAAACCGTGATATGCACATTAGGTCGGTTATATATAGTCTAAGTTTTCTAGCTAGTTAGATGGATAGACGGAGTTATATGGAGATTGAAACATAGAGAATATGACGAAGAGGAGAGATAGCTACCGATCAAATATTAGTATATTTGATAGAGAGTTTCAGGCATTAAATAGTTGAAGATCATAAAGTGACGATTGGTCACCATAGCTAAATTATAACTCAAATATTCAGAGTAGTGGATTGATCCTGTAGCGGTACCATCTATATAAGCCAGTAACAACCTCCGCACCATAGTGATCATTTGGGTGTAGCGGTTAAGTTACTAGGCTTCGGACCCAAAGGTCCCGGGTTCTGACCTCCGGATAGGCACGCCACTTCATTGGTAACCAAAAAAAAAGCCGTCGCATAGTGACGCAACCCTCAAAGCCGTCACGCACGAATGACGCAACCAGCAAAGCCGTCACAACTAGCGACTCAGCAGCTAACATGCTCGATATAACAACTTCATCGTTCGTTCGCCTAACCACCAACTCACTGGTGGGGGAGTATGTAGCGGTACCATCTATATAAGCCAGTAACAACCTCCACACCATGGTGATCATTTTGGTGTAGTGGTTAAGCTACTCGGCTTCGGATCCAAAGGTACCTGGTTCTGTCCTACCGGATAAGCGCGCCACTTCAATCCCAAAAAATGAGGATCAATAAAACAGAAGTCTTCTCATAATTCGCGTCTCTCGTGGTTTATTCCCCTTTTGCTCTTATTAGGGACATCTCTTCTAGTCTGGATATTAGAATTGTGTCTGTTGATAATTTGTGTGTTGAATAAATAGTTGAAAGGTATTATGGCGAGTCATCCTTCACCTCCTCCCACACCTCTAGGCGGGGCCGAGAGTAGATCGCGCCCCCATATATTTAATAAAATAAAAAATATATGTTTTGACCGAATTTGGTCACTTTAATGTGTTCGGATACGTTAAGTTTAAATCCATTAATAATTTATTTGTTTTGTATCTTTTTTTTTTTGATACCACTAACACGTTGCTACAGATTTTTAGGCGTATGCAGTTGCATTTTAAAATTCACAACCAAAATTTAATAATAATCAAAATACATTTCAATCTACATTTTTCAATTCCACTGAAATAAGTCATTCTAAATTAAATGCCCTTAAAACAGAATAAAAATCCTAATTTTTAAAAAATATATATTATAAGTAAAATCTCCCCTAAAATAGAAAAACAAATTGCATTTAAGATGAAGGAGATGTGAAATGCAAATTTCAATCTTCGCGTAGTGGACACTAACAATTACACACTTTTTCACGCGCACACGCACAGTTTACACAATCCAATCTAATTCCTTTCTTTTTAAATACCGAACAAGGAAGACTTTTGCCACCGAAGCATGCCAAATAATCGAACATCTCGCAGCAATTGTCTATCGCCGGGAAGCCGTTCTATTTTAAGCCTAATGAGTAAACTCATTAACTTCAAGAACCAATTTTCCATGTTTCCTTACGCATAAAATTAAATAAAGCAGAAGTTTTCTTGAAGAGAGAGGGAAAAGTGCGCGATGTCCTAGTGGGAATTGGTTCCCTAACCCTTTGACATTTCCTGCCGAAACAAACGAAGAAAACGTCATCGCGAATGTCTCATTTGTTAACGGTAACTGTCACTTTGGTAAATTGCTTGTCGAAATAGAACAATGCAGTGTGAGAATTAAAAAAAGAAGCAGGGTCACGCGAAAAAGGAAAAAAAATAGTGATGTGTGAATGCTAAAATGTGGTTCGTGTGTGTGTAATTGTTAACATTTTTTCAACCCTATATGTAAATAAAATGTGCTTGAAGACACAAAGTATTTTTGTCAAGTTTGTAAAATGCTACACAGTAAACAAAATTTTGAACTGTTTTGGAGTTCAAACGTATTTTTTTAAATAAAGCTGACAAAAAAATCGTAGACACGTGAAGGCAATTTATACAGAAAGCTAAGGAAAATTTTTCTTAGCATTATTATTGATGTATATACAAAAACAATGGCCAGGAAAAATTATTAAAAGACTTTTTATTATATATATTTTAAGGGTCTCTTAAATTTAATTGTAGTTTATGATTTTGCACATATAGACAAAAAACTTGAAGTAAACAGTGGATTTTTGCCGAAAATGTTGCACCATTATTAATGATATTGTTCTGGAATAAATAACGAAATAAAAACTAACATTTGTTTAGAGTGCATAGAGAAAACAAGCTCCTGCAAAAAAAGTTGACTGTTGAGTTGTTATGTAATCAATACATTAACAAAAAATGCTTTAAAAATGAATTGGTAAAAACCATTCATTTTTCTGTAGAATTACAAGCATCTCTAACAGAGGCGTAATGGAGAGTATTAGGGCCCCCTGCGAACTCAGGTTTTGGGCCTGAAGCCCAATTACGTACTAGGCATCAGTCAAGCTTTGGGTCCCCTAGAGTCTATGCCCCCGCTCACAATGCGGGGGTGTATGGTACGCCACTATCTCAAAGTACATACACGAATTTAAAATGAGGCAACTAATCTAAAAAAATGAATGAGAAAAAATGTGTACATTTTTACACTAAAAAAAGTCAAGATTTTACACACTATTCAAATTGTAGCTGAAGTAAGCATGAATAAATTTTTTAAAAATTATTTTATAATGTACTATTTTGCTACGTGAACAGTGGCGTAACGTTACACCCCCGAATTGCGAGGGGGCTTCTTTTGCTCAGTAGGGATCCGCTAAGAACTGGTTTTGCTTATAAATCAACTCCCACTGGAGTTTGCGTGGGCGTTATAGACAAAATTTTCCGTTATAGAACTATTAGGCATACAGACCTAAAATTAGTCAAGCATGTTTCCTTTTTTAACACTCTTTTATTAACTTCACTTGCATGTAACGGAATCTTTGAACTCAATGTTTTTGCCCATTTTAAAAGGTCAGATTAATTCGAAATTTTGCTCACTTGTCATGGACCGATGACAATACAATAATTTAATAATTTTGTTCCATTGTCCTGATCAGAACCATCAAGATTAACGAATTTCCCATTTTCAGATCCTAGCTTCAGATTTGGCGACTAAAAGATTAAAATACAACTTGGTTTGATAAACTATAAAAGCGTGTTTTTTAGTTTTTTTAAAACTAGGTATTATTTATTTCGTTAAGAGCGAGTTTTGCGGAAATCGATTTCCATTGGGTGTTGCTGGAGGTTACTGGGGGAGTTATAAATAAATGAAAATTACTGTTTTTAAACTATTGGACCTAAGACTAGAGATTTGGCAAGCGTATTTCTTTTGTTGAGTACAAATCCGCTAAAAATGGTTTTCCTGAAAATCGATTTCCAAGGGAAAGCCGGTTAAGGGGGGGGGGGAATTATAGATAAAAAAAATTCATGTTTTTGAAGTAATAGGCCTACAGACTTGAAAATTGGTAAGCATGTTTATTGTGTTGGGTATGAGGTGTAAAAGTTAACATAAATCGCTCTAGAAATTCAAGTCCTTCTGTTTTAAATCAAGAGGTGAGGACTGTAAGAATATTTTCCTAAGTTAATGCTGGTACTTAGATATCAATAAAAAAATAACCCCTGTATCATCATCATGAAATACCCAGCGAAGCGAGTGGATAACGGCTAGTTAAACTTATATTTATAACATATTTTACACATTTGCAACATTAAATTTATACTTTAGAATTTATAGACTAAAATGTTATCTTAATTTATATTTTTAAAAAAATTTGATAACTGATTGTAAAAGGAATCCAATTACATATTCAAGCGTGTGTGAGCTTCAAAAATGTAAATACGAGGCCATTTTTATTTTTGTCTGATAATCATCACATAATTTCTTCTTGTCTTTCGAAAAATGAAACCAAGCCCCAAAACTTTGATATTGATATAAAGTTTTCTTTTATTATAACGTTCTATTTGCAGAATTCCATGTCAGATCTTTATGTGCAAGGATATTTATCTTTTTTTATACTAATTAAATCTTGTATTTGTTTTTTAACAGTTTTTGATATTTTATGAATTATTTTATTAATATAGTCGACTTTCATTAACTACAATTTAATAGCTTTTAGAAGTATTTTTTAAACGCCATTCGTTCGAATTCTGTCAGAAGCGAAATCGATCACCTCCATCAAACAAAAAAGTTGAGAAAATTGATGATGCAGCTGACATACTTGGCAAAACCGTTTAACACAAAAACGACCTTCATTCAGAGAAAAATTGGATCTCCTCATGCATATAAATTGTTGGATAGTTCAAAAGCTGGACTGAAATACGACGCTGACAAGAATTTAAATTTTCTTTTCCTTTAATGGAATAAAGCGATTTCGGCTTTTGATGGACTCGAATATCGTTAGCACTCAAATATGGGGGAATTTAATCTGACAAAAATAATAGACCTAATTCATTTTTCTCCTTCACCAGAAACTTATGGACTAGTTTCATATAGTTGGCAAGTATTTTAAAGAGTTAATTTAATTTTGTTTTATAAATACAACACTAGGGTTAATCAATGGAACGTTGGTACATAAGTTTAAATTAGATTTAACGTGAAACAAGAGTTCTTTTTTTCGTATACAATACTGTATAAATGGAATCACCTTTTGAGTATATTATCTCCCAATATATAAGTAACTTTTTTTGCACTCATAATCCTTGAAAAAAAACATTAAAATCTAAACTGCTATTAATTGTTTTATTTTCTCACATTATAATTTTCCGTGATTTTTAACCCCTTTTTATAAGCTTCATTTGTATGTAACGGAATCTTTGAACTCAATTTTTACCCACTTTGAAAAATCAGATTAATTCGAAATTTTTTCACTTGTCCAGGACAGATAAAAATACAAACTTTCAGACCCACTGATTTAATGATCACGCGCTCCGTGTGTACTCGGAAGGTATTTGGTGGCATGGGCATAGAACCCAGGCCCTCCGGTCTGGAGTCCAATGCTCTAACCACTAGGCTACTCACGGCCTTTTTCGTAGCTATAGCTACATTATTTAGCCAGTTATTTTACTTTGTTTTCAACAGTATGTCGAAATGAAAACCGAAACTAGAACAAGTAACGGCTACATTTACCTCTCTCTCTCTTTCATTTACTTTACTAACCTTAAAATTATAAATGGCTATTTCTCATGTTTTTACTGTCACGATAATCGTGCATTTAAAAGTCTAAGGTTTTTTATATTCAGCACAAAATTTTGAAACTTTTTCTGATTATTTTGTGTAATGTTTGATGACTCTGTGCATGGAATACGGATTTGTGTGAGTAGTTATTTTTTAAAAAACCATCACAGAGAGATATACGATTTACAATTTTCTTTATAGTGTCCAAACACGAAAAAAATTATAAAAATAGAACTATCACTCTTAATAACTATCCCATGCACAAAATTGTGGGGAACATTTCTAATACCAGCAAAAAAAAAAAAAGGTTAAAAAATACTAAAATAAATGTCTGTTTTAAAATGGTGTTTTTCTTTTGAAATGTACATATATTTCATGTATGTTCAAGTAGGACACATGTACACATTTTCATACACATATATAAATTTTAAAAAAAAAATTGTGTACAGAGTACCATGTCCTCTGTATTTAAGAGGACATGGTACATGGTATAAACCCTCAAACAAATCGTTAAAATAAACAAAAATATTTTCAGAAATCCGTAAAAAAATGTAATTTTATAAAAACCTTCATCATTTCTGTTTTTTCACATTCATTTAACTGCATTTAAATCGATGGATGAATCAAAATTTTACGCGGAAATACATATGGATATTTCATAGGAGCCTCACGTTAATGCTCTTCTAACATGGCACTTTAATAAAGATTGACATTAGAATTCAAATACAGTCGACTCATGCCATTTCAAACCTTCGATAATACGAACCTCTCGCTAATTCGAAGTATATGCTCAGTCCCTAGAACTCTTGATATTTCGAACTAAAGCAATACGTTTTAGTACACTCAATATTTCGAAGTAAAATCTGTGGCTGGTCAGAATACTACACGCGATAATTCGAAGTTATCTTATAAAACTCTTGA
Organism: Trichonephila clavata; assembly: GCA_019973975.1. Classification (NCBI taxonomy): domain Eukaryota; kingdom Metazoa; phylum Arthropoda; class Arachnida; order Araneae; family Nephilidae; genus Trichonephila; species Trichonephila clavata. Next base: position 76,431 of record BMAO01020097.1, on the reverse strand, counting down.
CAATTAGAACACTCATTATTATTTACAATCCTGTAGCAAACAGGATGGAGCTAACAAGTTTTGTTGTCTCTGTGTGTCTCCATGAAAAAGCTAAAATTGTGGCTTTGGATCACAATAACACAGAAAATGATGAAGACGAATCGGAGTTGATTCTGATAACTCTGACAGAAGCTAAAGTGTCACTTCACAAACTAATATATATATATTATAGTATCATAAGATGAAAAAAAATACACAGTATAATAAAATGATAATACTAAATTATACCACGAACAAAGCTAGAAGATACAAACCAGATTTCAAGAAACATAACTACAAAAAATGATGGAAAGGTATATTGTACAAGAATTAAATAAACGTATGTATAGCAGGAAACAGAGTTAGATCTTTAAAATGTAAGAAACCAGAGGAGTCAATGGACTAAAATGGAGACCTATTATGATTTCTAAAGCTGTTGCTGAATTAGGACCATCAAAATTAGGGTTAAATAGATTAAGTTAAGGGATTTTAAGTTATCCCAGATTCTAACAGGACATGGTAATTTTAACAGCTATTTATTTAGGTTTAACTTAATTGATAATGATATTTGTTCTTGTGGTCTGAAACCGCGGAACATGTCTTGTTGTATTGTAATCTATATTGTTGTAAAAGAGAAAATTCTAAAAAGGAGTTAAAATGCTTAGGTATTTCCAGGCCACCCATTTTGTCTTTGTTAGTCAATTGTCCTGAAAGCCTTAACGTCTTGAGAAAATTTGTTTACAGTATAGATTTTTAAAATTCTACAGATACCTTCCTTTCTTTATATTTGTGTATTTCCTCCCTTCCTTTATTTTAGTTTTGGCTCTTTATGTTTTTTTCCCTTTTTGTTTCCCCCCCCCTTGTTATGTTTTTTTCTTAATTATGTTTTTTTTGTCATTATTATGGTTTTGTAATGTTGTTACCACTTACGTCTGCAAGCCTCATGTTATGCAATGTGGAGCATGAGGAGTTTTGCAAATAAATTTATTTAAAAATATATTTTACGGATCCAACCTTCCCCGTTCAGCAGAAATTTTCAACATAATAGCAAAACATAACCATATTGAAAAGTTAGGCCTAAAACCAACCACGTGTAATTTGCAACCAACAGAAAAATAAAATAAAAATAGAAAATATGAAAGGAAATGAATCTTAACAAGATAAAAATAAAAATAATTTTAAAAAGGTAAAAAAAAACTTACATGAAAAATTGCAATCAACAAGAGAGGGGAAAAAAGATATGTACAATCAAGAGCAACCACGCTAAATCACCGTTAAAAATGACGTGTTAAATTGGTAAAACCAGAAACAAAAATTAGTGGCGCCACCTACATAGTTTTATTGTAATTTAACTAAGCAAACAAAAACATATTGAAAATAATAAGAATAGAAGGAGAAAACAAAGAAAAATATTTAAAAATGAATTTACTTGGATAGTAGTAATCCAAGCAATTATTGCAAAACAGCTTATAATTTATTTGTTTATCATCATTATCTGTGACTAAATCGTTGTTTCTTTTTATAAAATTTAAGATATTTCTAAAAATAGATATATAATGTACAGTATGTATTATTTTAATAATTGCTTTTAATACACATGAATGTATTAACTTTTGTATAATATTTATACTGCATAATGTATACATTTTTAAAAATACTTTAAAATAATTATATACATACATATGTAAACAACTATTGTTTTATTACATAGTTTCAAATTTAAATGTGTTAGAAAAAAATTTCTCTTTGTATATTTTGAAAGTTTTTTCCCCTTCTGATACGAAGTTTTTATTGGTCCCTCCAACTTCGAATTATCGAGAGTCGACTGTATTATGTTTCTAAGGACTTATTTAATTAAATCTTTGATTAACATTTTCCAAAACTTTCACTTTTTGCACGATATTCCAAAAAATAGCAACAGTTGAAATATACCGCCATAATGAAAAAAAAAATAGTAACAGTTGTGTGTTACGCACATAATAAAGAGAACGCATCCAATAAGAATATTTGAGTAGCATTAAAAATTCATGAAAGGTAAGGTAGGTCTGAATAATTAGTCACGATATTAAACGACATTTCACGTAAGAGACAAATATCATAATCAGTTTCATAAAAACGATATTAAATCGATATGTTGCGTGATAATCCATCCATAATATATTGACCACTCTGTGCTGGGATACTGGCCAGTAGCAGATTACGCTGAGAACTTGAATACATGAAGCACGCGCGAAATGAATTTTTCATGTAGTTTATGATAACAATAGAGGCACAACCGTACCAGAGGAAAATTGAGCTCGATCTTAAAGCATTAATGAGCTTAGATGGAGTTATAAATACTAACTGCTTCTATGGACTCGATTCATCTGACGTCATAATCACATGATGATACGCTCAACAAATTCCCTCATGTTTAGTTCGACTGAGTATTTTGGCGGCATTTTCGGATTTGCATCTAGTATCGAAACAAAATGAAATCCTTTCTTTCCTTTAACTTAAAAAAAGAAATAAATAAAATTTTTATTTTTATCCATTACTAATAGCTTTATAAATAATTTTTTTTCAAATTTAACATTAATATTTCTTTATTTTTATTGCAAAATTACAATTTGTAAATTCTCAGAACACCTATCACTAAATTATGTTGCTTGGCTATCGATTCCGGTCGCCAAAAAACCTATCACTAAATTATGTTGCTTGGCTATCGATTCCGGTCGCCAAAAAACCTATTGTTAAATTAAGTTGTTTGAAGATCGATTTCGGTCGCCAAAAAAATTGACATTGCCAAGCCCTTCCCCTTGTTCTACACTTCAAGACTTAATTTTTAAGTAGAAAGAATTTTGATCAATTGAGCGATCCATTATTTTTTGAAACACAATGTGGCTGGCAAACTAATTACTAAGCCTAAAAGTATACAAAAACACAAGACACGAGGCCAAAGAACAGAACTATAAACTAAGCTTAAATCTAATACTGTTAACTAAAACTATATATTTAATAACTATACGAAAAGCAAAAGACTAGAAAATATATTAAAAATATTTAGAGTGCTAAAATAATTTAAAGAATATAAAATTTGAATGTAAGCAAAATCGACGGTTAGCACACAACCACAAGTGTAATACAATTAGCCCCCCCCCGTTATTGTTTATTTGAAAATCACGTGGCGATCGCTAAGCGATTGCAACGCCCTCTGGTAATGAATGAAGCCCATTGCTTCAGTAATAAAAAAAGATGTATGAATATTTCCTGCAGGGTAATTAAAATCAGTAATCTTCTAATGGTCGTGTTGAAGAAAGATAAGAAGTAAGAATGCAAAGATTGTAGGGTTTTTGTGAAATTGTTTTGAATCATCTTTAAGTACCCGAGTTCGGACAAAAATCCACACCAACATCAAACAAAGACATAACCGTTATTTTATTTACCAAACTAATTTACAAGTCACAGCTTGCGAGACATACGCAAAAATAGTGATTTGAAGTGAACAGATTGATTAATCATACATAAGGTAACTATCATACAAGTTACAATCTCAGCAAAGTACAACCCATCCAAATTCTGCTTACGTCAGCAAGTAATAAACAGGAATATTTGTATATTATCCCCCGCATTGATTTATCTCTCAACTCAATAAGTCTCACCTCTATCCCTTTTAATTTCTGAACATGCATTGTATTCCGCCTTGCAGCTGTAAAATCGGCTTCCCTAAAAAGATAGCAATACACTATCTATGTCCCCACGTGCACCTCGAAAATATTGCGGGGTCCTTTCATCTGACATCCCCGAAAACCAATGGCCGTGAGAAAAAAACCTTGTTGGAACCCCGAGTGTGATTAGAGGTGTAAGAGGCGACTTCTCCACTCCAACAGAATGGAAAGACAGTCCGGTTTGAAACACTGGAAAAAACGGTTGTGTTTGCCTCCTCCTTCACTAATAACATATTCTAAGAATGGAAAGTCAATTTGAACAACTTGTAACCAACTGTACAAGATGTAATTAATAGCTGTGAATGAAATAAACCAATTATTTAATTTCTTGACTTTCACACTATCCATCAATTTTCCCAAACGTCATAAAGCTTACACAGAAACACTGCAGGACGCATCCATTTGTTCTTACATATTTGCACAAAATTCAGAGATGGATGGAAGAAATAAAAGCGATAGAACAACATAAAATCTTTTAAAATGACATGCTAAAAACAAAGTAGGACTAATCGTATACCTATTAAAAAAAGGCAAATTTTGCATCTTAATTACAACTTGTGTTGTTTCTTGTATTTTTTGGTTTTTAAACGAGTACATGTTCTATTAATTAATATCTCGCTTTAATTCAGTTTTGAAAAGCGATTTCTTACTTATTATATTAGTTGCTGCAGATACTGCAACTACTTTCGAAAGATAAAGCGCATTTTTCAGTCCAAGAGGTAATGTAATAATTAATTAAAAAATAAAGTTTTCTTTTTTTAAAATGTTTGTAAACACATAAATTAAGCAAAAAATAAGTTCGGATATGCATATTTTTGCTCATTCTAATTCATACATCTAGAACTGTCAAATTATATTTAATTAAAAAAACTAATAAACGAGTACTGCTGGAATTGATTACTTTTGATAGTTTACTTATACGTAAGTTGCGCGCGCACACATAAAGAGGCCCAAATTTTATCAATAATTATATAGTTGTCTATACTACTACTATATTTATTTTGTCAATTGTGAGCTTAAATTTGTAAATTATTCAGTTTTTTTTTTTAAACAAGGCCTGTTGCTTGTAATATTTGCTTAAATCTTTCTACGCAAAATTAAAATTGTTAAATTTTTAAAAACAAAAGTCATTTTTTAATCTCGTGTCACGGGGGGGGGGGGGGACATAATTTTTCTCAAAAATAATTGCTTTTTTCTAATTTTCAAAAATGTTTAGCCCAGAAATTTAGAAATTTTCAATATATTTTAATAAAACAAATATATGAAACAAGAAAAAATCTTGAATAAAATTGTCTCATCGAACCAAATGAAAAAACTCTACGCCTTTCAGCCCGCTATAGTCGAGTTGAAACAAAATGTATCCTATACAAAAATCGTTGAGAATCTGCCAACTCTAGCTTTAATTTGCAGTATAGCCAAAACAAACTTCTCTCTCTCTCCCAGCCAAGCATCTGCCAAAGAACATTTTGATAGTTTGTTTAGCAAAGGAAATGAACATGAATTCCTTTTAACACAACGAAAAGGAAATTTTTTAACGTCACGTAATTCTAATCTGACATAAATAAGGAAAAATGAAAAAATATTCTTAAATATTAACAGATGTATGTTAATATGCATTCTAATCATATTAGTTATCTAGAAGTTTAAAAAAATAAATACATTGTAGATTTCTCAGAAATTAATCAAGGAAAAAAATCAAAGGAAAAATTGGTTTTTCGTTTACAAAAAGTAAAAACTTTTCAATAATGTGAATTTTTGAAAACATCACCTACGGCTATATTTATGACGACATACTTTGTGATTTTAATAACTGGTAGTTAAGGAAATATTTTGATTAGAGTTGAATAGTATTTGTACATTTAATGTTCAACAAATTTTTTTTTCTTTTTCGGTAAACTTTTTATATAGAAGCATTATTCCTCGTCACTTGTATATTTAAAATATTGTGCTTATATTTTTGGACTATTGTTAAAAAACTATTATACTAATGTTTTCTGCGTACTACAAATTTAATACTTTTGAGAAATGTCATATATATACACACACCCATGTCCATAAATTAAGGATAATTCAGAATCACACAGAAATTGAACTCTAAAATAAAAATTTCACCTTTAGAATTATCACACACATCTTGAAGATGAATATGCAAATTACAGGAAACCACCAGACGGCGCGGATAGTACGTCCACAATGACGAGAGTGTAAGAGAGGGGTACATAAGGAATGGTGGCAAAGAAGTAAAATTGTTCACAAGCGCTTTAAAAGCCTTTCAGTGCAATAACCGCATAGTTATGGCACAAAGGAAGCATTTGGATGATTTTTTACGTGGTACAATTATCGGACGACTGGAATGTGGACGTACCAGTTGGAAGTATCCGAGGAACTTGGAATCGCCCAGAGTGTCATCTCCAGGCTTTGGCAACGATTCCAAGATGATGGTATTGTGAGTAGATGTTACAGCACAGGTCGCCTCCGAGTTACAACGCCGGATGAGGACCGGTATTTGGAAGTTACTGCCAAAAGAAACAGACGTAGCATAGACGTAGCATCAGCTCTCTTCAGCTACCGGTACGACAGTTTCAAGGCAGACCGTGTATAGACGCTTAGGGCACATTGGTCTATATGCTCGTAGGCCTGTCAGATGTGTTCTCCTTACCGCAACTCACTGTCGCCTGCGATTAACCTGGAGTAGAGAGTATGCATTGTGGACACCGCAACAGTGGTCTTGTGCGATGTTTTCCGACGAGTCCAGGTTTAGTTTGCAGTGTGATTCTCGCCGGACTTTCATATGGAGAGCGCCAGGTACCCGTTACCACCAAGAGAACACCATTAAACGACACCGTTACGGTGATGCAGGATGGCTCGTTTGGGGAGGAATTATTCTTGGTTCCAGAACTGACCTGCATGTTCAGAGTGTAACGATGACAGGCCACATCTATCGGGATGTCATTCTGGAACATGTATGTTTGTTTCGGGGCGCCATGGGTGCTGAATTTCTGTTTATGGATGACAACGCCCGTCCTCACCATGCAAACATTGTAGAAGAATGCCTTCAATCGGAGGATATCACCCATATGGATTGGCCAGCATACTCACCGGACTTGAATCCAATAGAGCATGTGTGGAATATTCTTGGCCGACAAATTGCAGCCCGTCAACCCCCTCCCACCTGTCTACCGGAAATTCGGAGGGCATTGCTTGATGAATGGTGTAATATTCCCCAAGATCAGATTGATAATTTGATACTCAGCATGCGTAGGCATTGTAAGGTCTGTATTGCATCGTCCGGGAGACATACTCCGTATTAACCATCATACTAACCATGTTATACTGTTTTTTTTGTAAATAGGTTCTTTTTTAAAATTTGCTCCAGGGAGTAAAAATCGCAATTTTTATTAATTATGTCAAACATATAGCATCTTTTTTGCTCTTTACCTTTTGTTTAATAAATAGACTTCACAAATAAGTCAAATTTGTTTTGCTTCTGTCTCTTTCTTCGCCTGAACTTCATTATCCTTAATTTATGGACATGGGTGTATATATATATTTACAACTGTTATAAGGCTATTAAATATTACTAATATCAAAATGAGATATGATTTAATATTATTTCATCGCCCCTCCCCTTTCAAAACGAATGTAGTTATATTGCATTTTATAATCATTTTATTAATTTTATTCCATAATACTGTTCACAAAACCGGAAAATAGATTTTTTTAATTTAAAAAAGGATGTTATTCAAGTTTATAATGTCACTTTATTTTTCCTGTGTAATTTAGGGTAACAAATAATACTCATAAAATGTACTTTTATTGATATATTTTCGCGTCAGACTGACCACTTGACCGGAACATCTGCTCATGCACCTCAGGGCCGAAGGTCACTTTTACCGAGTTGGGCACAGTAGGCCTTGGCCCTCATGAGTTGTTGCGCCACTGAGTTAAGTTCTTGATATATTTGACTATTCTATACATTTTCCCAATGTAACTACAAATTTAGACTAAAATTAAAGGAAAATATGAAACAGCGATAAGCTAATTTTCCTAAATTATGCAAATATATAAAGCCACCTTTACCTAAGAAACATACAGTGGCGTAATGTACACCCCGCATCGTTGGGGTGGGGGGTCGAAAGAGCCTAACAGATGCCAAGTACGGTTTGGGGCCCAAAACCTAACTTTGCAAAGGGGCCCTAATATTCTCCGTTACACCCCTGGAAGCATAGTTTATACAAAATAATTTCTCGTGAATTTAAAGAAATCTTAGATTTGCAGAGCAAAAAAACTATAAAGGCAAATTTTAAGCCATTTTTAGCTGGAAAAATAAAAACTATTAATTAAAATATGATTCTAGTGAGATATTTAATATCTTTCTAAGAATTTTTGTCAAATACTCCAAATTTCCAAGTTTAATTGAGTTTTAAATGCTTGAAATAATTTGATTTCACACAAACGTGATACATTCTTTAACAAGTCCAAACATTTCAATGAATTTAGCACGTGAATGAATCAATATTTACTCCGATGTACCAACAATATCTTTCTTCAAAACTTTCTATTTACGACCTCAACAAGTTACAGTCAAAATTTTGTGTCCATAAGTTCATTAGTTTTGGATATAGACCACACCAAATAAGCGAATTTATTTTATGGACCCTCATAAATATCAATTGCGCACCTCCATGAACAACATATATTACTTTTTATCTCTCCACTCATAAATCACAAGCTATAACATATGGTTCCTATCTCCAAGGGCTCGATGAATTCTCCTAACTTTCTACTCCCGGTCCTCTCAAAGCTTTTCACTTCGCTTCAGTTATTTAAAAGTTGTTAAGTTTAACTCAAAATATTTATCGTCTGATTAGAAAAATCAAAATTAGTGAAGTTAAATAAGAAAGTGTTTTGCGCTAAATACTCTTATTTCGGTTTTGTATATTTCTTTTTTTTTGTTACAAAGTATATACAAAGTAAAAGTATATATACACTTTTTTATATTTTCTAAAAGTTTAAATATTTCTGTGTGTTTAAAGTGATATATTATATGAGAAAATACCATAATTAGAAGTATTTTCATTAATTTTTTAAATGAAGCTATTCCTTGAAGCGCATTAAATGAGCCGTACTAGGAGCACCTGTGTTTCGCCTTGCATGAGTTTCTGGTGAGCGCGAATCCATATGATGTTCAAGTGGAAAAAATTAGAGTGTATTAGGTTTATCCACAAAAAAGTGCCAAACAGAGAAAAAAAAGTTAAGCGATGGAAAAAGCCTAAGAGGTCGTAACCGATTCACCGACATTTGAGAATCAAAAATTCAAAGATATTATGATAGGTTTATTATAAATAATATCAATGATCTACACAGCATGAAAACTGCTGTTTGGGCTGTTTATTTTCATCTTATGTCTTCAAACGAGAGCCCCAACATAGACTGTGTCCTCCAATTATAAATGCCTGGTGCAAGTTTCAAAAGACAGAAGCTGAATGCAACCAAAGGCACATAAACACATACACCATAATGAATTAAATCAGGGATGGGCAGACTTTTCCAGGGTGCAGGCGACTTCTAATCTTTTCAAGGAGTAGCGGTCCACCTAGTGTCAGTGGCGTACACAAGGGCGGGGGAGGGGTCCACGGGTCCGAGCCCTCTTTCATAATCCTTCCTTTTTTTCAGAACCCATTACAGACCCATGTATATAGTATGTAATATGTAATTAAGTATTTGACATTAGTAATTTTTTTTATTTATTAATGTTAATTATTTATTCAGTATTTTTTTTTTTTTGTTTTTTGTTCCCGACAATAGACAAAATTAAAAAAATATATGTTTGACTGCGTATTGGGGTATGATACGAGAATGATAGAGTTTCAAACCCTCGACTCCTTTCTCTTTAAAAATTCTTGTGTACGCTACTACCCAATGTCGTAGGCGTGGAGAGGTAAGGAAAAGGTTATTATTATAACTTAATAAGTACGGAATATATATATATACCTACAGAACTAAAACAAAAAACACTTTTAAAACCGCATTTAAAGCAAAACGCAAGATACAAACTTAATAATAATAGCCCCAAATATAATTAAATCAAATCATACATTTATTATGAAACAGTTCAAAATACATTAAAAAATAAAACATTTTTATCTAACGTTAGTTTTTGTTGTTATAGTCAGTAGAAGGCTAGTCTGCGTACTGTCAGCCAATCTTGAATTTTCCGTAAAATGACTAACTTGTAAAATTTTTAGGCGGTCACCCCAAAATGTCTTGGCGGACCACTGGTCGATCGCGATCGACGTAATGCCCACCCCGGAATTAAATGAAGCCAATTTTTAGAGATATAGGTGATCCTATGTTGTTAAAAAAATGTTTACATGGAAAGACCCCAAACCCACATTCCCTAATGAGTCAATTAATATGCAGATTTTTGACTCAGTCAGTGATTCCAAAATCTACATTTGTGGAATTAAAAACTCTAAAATTAGGGGGAAATATGGCTTTTGCACAATTCAATATGAGTCATGTAGAAAAATTAATGTTCTTAAAACGTGATATTGAACCAAGTTATAACTGTGTGTCATGTGTTTCAAAAAACTAGATACTACGAGAACAACATTCGTATAGCCCAACCAAAGCATCTTGAGATCACAAAGAAAGGCAAAATTGTTAAAAATAATGAAAAACTGAAAATAAGAAGAGTCTTTTGTATGAGCAGAGAGTTTGTTTAATATGTTTATGTTTAATATGTTTGTTAATGTTTAATATGCTTCTGGAAAGTACTAAAAAAAGTATATGCACAAAAAATTACAAATTTTTATTGAAAGCCTGTTTTCTCAAAGTGTAATATTTTTCACTTTATGTACCTTTTCTCAAAAACTACTTATCATATAATCCTCAAATTTTCGGTGAGCCGACTTTTAACATGCTTACACATTTTAATGGAGGGGATTAGATATAATTAGCGAACTTTTTCAGATATGACTTTTTAAAACTAAATTTTAGGGGAAAAAATTGGACAATTTAAAAAAAATCATAAATAACTTAACTTTTAACAAAAAGACAAAATCCTTCCTTAAAGTGTTATTGATAGTACACGTAACCTACTGTAAAAATTTTATTCATGAGAAATAAGTAGTTTCTGAGAAAAAGGTACATAAACTTACGTGATTTAACATGGGCTCCTATGGACGTGCCAGACCTCCTTAAGAAAATTGAATACACATTTATACAGAATTTTGATGAGTGAAGAGATTAATCAAGTGTCGTTTTTATCTCTGGAATTGGCTGGAAATTTGGAGGTCCATCTCCAATAGTTCATTCTTATAGCTTAATTGAAAACAAATGAGAAGAAATATCATATTACAGCTTCATAAAGGAATATTGGTGAAATACGGTGAAAATCGTTTAACACGAAACTGAAGGGACTGACTTTTATTTTTTCGTGTTAAAGGATATTGCCAAAAAAACCCCATATATTCAACAAAATTAAATTTATTAGGGTACATTTGATTTACATAAAAGTGTATATATCAGCATGTTTCATAAAAACCAATGAAACAAAAACATTCGCAAGAACTTAATGGGTCACCCATCCGGTATAGTGGTTGGCAACGCTGACTGCTGTGCCGTAGAACCTGGGTTCGAATCCCGGAGAAGGCATTGGGTGTTTACAAAATACATAGTGCCTTCGCGGCATGGGGGTACTCTGAATAGCCGTCGAAAGTCTCTCGTTAGGTTGGTGGAAGGGGAAGAGAGGCGGGGGCTTCTGACCACTCCCAGAGTGTTTTCCCTCAAAATTGGGGTAGAACCGAGCCAAATCGCACTGTCACCTGCATGGTGCTCAAATCTACGGCTAAACGACAGGTGTACATCTAGCCCCATGCCATGATGAATTTCGTGGGCCTTGATCTGACGCAGTACACCTCAGGTGGAATAAGAAACAACAATAGAAACAAATGATTTAATAAAAAAAATTTCCAAGTTTTTGGAAAATAATCTGATATTTTACTTTGCATTGCCTTTTTTTTTAGCATCGAATTGTTCCATTTTGGTATTCATTTCACCACTGGAATGTGCGTCTACATAACGTTGCATACTTTTCACGATGTTCCTCATTTCGGAAGACGTGGAAACAGGAGCTGCATTAGTCATTTCATTTTCGTCGTCGGAACACCAATGATATTTTTTGAGCTTTGAACAAATTCTAAAATGTCTTATCTGACATAATTGGGGCAGTACACTCATTATCATCTACTGCAACGAATTCTTTCGACGATACAGGACAGTCCAATAATACAGAAAATTTCTCAAGCACCCCTCTCAAATCTGGGATTTTCTGTACTTTGTTCATTCCCAGACAAGAAATCTTTTCGTGTTAACCGATTTTCGTTTCATGTTAAAAGAAAAAAATGTATGAAAATACATGTAGTTTGTCGGGACCGTTGTATTATTTCGCATCAAACGTATTTCACTGTATCACAAAATTTTGAATCATTATCGAATGACAAGATACAAGAACGATACATTGGCAGATTCATTTTTGCTTTTAGTTTCATGCTTTGTGTAAGTCATTTTATTCTGCTTATTTTTGAGTCTGCTTCTTTCAAATGATTATAAACTCCCATCTAGTAGGTGTTCATGCATGTATTCAACAGCTAAAATTAACTGCATTTAGTATTTAACGGCGTTTTTGGACACCGTCCAGAGGAATGTCAGACAAATCGTTAACTACCATTGCTTTACTGATTCAAGTCAGAGAATACCTATTCAGATTTAAGATAATATTTATTTTACCAAATTTCTACAGCAACTCAAATATATTTAACTCTTTTCTGTTAAATCATTCTGTTTACTTCAAGTCAAAACTTGTTTGTTTTACTTCTCAGCGTGAAAGTCTGTGCGAATTTATTTAGTTGGACAAAGGAGATGTGCTCGCAAATGAATATGCGAATAAGGTCAACTAGGGATTTAGTAACATACTATCCTGCTACTACGAAATTACATATATGTATTGAAAATAGAATTATGAGACCAAAGCTCTTAGATTTAAAATATTAAATCAATTTTAGAATATTTTTTAAAAGATTTTATTTAGCCAATCTTTTAGTTTAGAATGTTTTTTTTATATAATATGCGACAACTTAAACACAGATTCAAAAGATGAAGCAGTTACGCCACGGATTCTTATGAATAATCTGGTTATTGGCAGGGGAGTCTGAAGGCATGGGCCCGTGCCTCGGGGGGGGGGGAGCCTTCTTTTTGTTCTCGACACTGTCTTATACGATCATGATCCGGATAATAATTTTAATGGTCAAATATTATTCCCGTACATATTCTCCGAAAAACAGGGAATTTCAAACTGCGCATGTCAACAAGCAGTATTATCCTTTGGTCAGGTATGGCCAGACTGTATTATCATGTGATGACTGTTGACCATGTCTAGACCTAATACCTTAAACAATCATTCAACTGACTGATTTAGTCGAAATGCAGCTATCATCGAGCCGGTTTGTGCCTAAGTTTTTGAGATTGTGGGTCGTGCACATTTATTTGTTTCATTTGACAATGCATGTTATATACTGTCTACTTTTAAAGATCTCAAGTAGGGCCTACATTTGCATAGGGGCCCAAAGCCTCAAAAATCTTCTCTGGGCCCAGGGCCTCAAAGAGTCTTAAGACTTCTCTGGTTATTGGAGATATATGAATGGAGCGCATAACCCTATGTGTGTGTGTCGGGTTCTAATCCTCTGTCATTGAATTTTCAAGCCTATAATAAATCCTATTGCCCAAGAGTAAAAGAAACCTTTTCTTTAAAACGAAAATATTTGCTTTATAGAAATACAAATTTTTTTTAAAAAAACCACCACAAGATGAAGTTTACAGATTTTTGAAGAGAGGCGAGGCATGGCCTAACCAATCCAGAAGCGGCAAAATCTGAAACTTTGAAGGAGAGAATTTTTCGAAGTACCATGAGATGAAATTGATGAGAGGAAGACCTGTGATTGGTTGGTAGAGATTGTCAGCAAAAACACTATTTAACATTCTGGAAATGGAAAACCAATCAAAAATATAGTGAATAAGCCGAGATCTAAATTATCTTTTATTTTTAATACATGATATAAAAAATGTTGAAATTTTTGTTATTTTGGAGTCTGCCGTAATAGATTGGATATAATCAAAATTCTCAACAAATTAAGCTTTTCTTTACAAAATTTTATTTGTTCACAAGAATCGTTTTTCTTCTAGTTTTAACATACAAGTACAAAATTGTAAAATCCTCAATTTTCAATATAAAAATATATGCAAGGTTTTCAAAGGGGGAAAAAAAGACAAAATAAATTAATTGGGAAAAGTTTTACTCAGCATTAGTGATGAGTTTCAACATTTGAACATAATTATCAGTTAAATGACAGAGAAGAAAGAATGTTTTATATATTTTTAATTAGTTAAAAAATCCTACCAGGACAAACAAAAAAATTCTTTTTAATCCGAAAAAAGTTTCTGTTTTATCTTCGCAAAGACCAATATACATAACACAGACTTAACGCCGAACTTTGGAAAACTTTAATTAGAGATTTTTCGCAGTTCCCTCGCAACCTTTATTACATCGAGAAGAAGTAAAACCCATCACGTCCAGCGCTCTTTTAATTGGTAGGAATTTCATCTTCATCAATCACTCTTACACACAGACAATGCTTGCCTTTTTTAAATCTTTTTCTGGTGTGTTAAATTACTCGATAAAAATCAAGACTCTAAAATGAGAACAGCTAAAACGGTTGCAGCGAAGAATGATTCAGAGATACAGGATGAAGACTGATTAATGATTTATCTTTCGTATCAATAGCTTATAAATTAGCACGCATTGTAAGATCTTATTAAGAGGTACATTTGATTTTTGTAACTTCAGATTGCTGGATGTGTTTTGAATATATTTATTTCTATCGATATAAAATATTAAATATCTTACATTGTCATTTCATTTCACTCTGTAGATTTTTGATTTACAAGAAAAAACTTTTGAGAGAGAAAAATTAGTATATTTTCTTGAAATGAATGTTTGTTGTGCGTTCTAATTAAGTTCTGAGACATGGTTAATCAAATTTGCTTTTTTAAAAGGAATACAGGGTGATTATAATTAAAGTTCCACTTTCAAAATACAGTAAAAAAAGAACCACAGGCCAGAATGACTTCAAATTTGAAATGAATATACTTGAAATGGAGGAAAGTGGCATGCCATAAAAAGTTCCAAAGTGTACCAACAGGTAGCGCTGTAGGCAGCGAAACGAAAGTGGATTCGGCTACAAGTGGCACTTTGAATCGAATTACGACGGCTTTGGTATGAATTGCACATAAAACCAACTGTACTGTCCAATGTGCATGGTTTCTTCGGTTTTTTGACGGAAAAAATGACTTATAAGCCATTCATTAGTTGTTGCACTGTTTGTGAAAAGCCAAACTGAACTTGCCCCAATGCGATTGGCTGGAAAGTGTAGGATGCGAAATGCAACTGTGATTGATTTCCAGTCTAATTCAATATGGATTCAAAAACTTATTGAAAAAAAAAGAAAAAAATTGGAATTGATTGAAACAAAAAGATTAACAAGCAAATATAAGTAAAAATGCGAGTAACGAAAATTTGGAAACATGGAATTCAATTCTACACACATACACATTTAACTGTTTGAAGAAGCTGGTTCGTGCGCGTGTGCCATATTTTCCTCTACCTATGCTTGCGAGTCATTATTTTCAGAGATGAATAACATTAAAAACTCGCTTAGAGACCTTTTGGCATGCATTTTGCTAAAAGTAACATTTTACGATCGTAATATAAGTTATTTGTCATCTAACCTGCAACAACAGAAGTCACACTAATGTTACTTTAATCTGAATAACTCGTATGACAAAAACATTTAATACTTTACAATGCAAAATGTATTTTTTCGTAGTAAATAGTTTTAATTTGTTAGTATTTAGCTTCATTATTTTCCTCATAATATCACAATTCAAAATTGTTTGGTGCCACGTCTATACCTGATTAAATATTTCTGTAGAAAAAAATGGCACGTTGATCCATAAAGGTTCGACACTCCTGTTCAAGGGAATACACTGCAGTAACTCTTACTGTACAAATATTTGTTGAGTTATGGCCTGTTATTTCAATAATAGCTTCATATAAGTATTGTCACATTTCTTATAATATTTATTCGATCAGCTTTAAAATGTTTATGTTTAATTATAAAATTAAAATTTCAGTACATTTTTCCCGGATAAATGCATGTAGTTTATTTTAGTAGCACTTTTATTATATATAATTTTATTACTTTTTTCTCTAACTGCTTTGAAGAATACTTTAAAAATTGCTAAAATTTAACTTATAATTCTGATTTTTGTAAAATTTAGATAACTTATTTTAAATATTGCAGTAGTAAAATATTAATTTTATTAGTATATTGATCCCTAAAAGTATTTATAATGCTTCAGTATGCTATTTAAAAAAAAAATGATTGAGTTCGAATACCTTAATTGGCACGTATTTCTTGTATAAATTCTTAAATATCTTCCCCACTCTATGGAAAAATTATCGTTTGATACTAAATTTGTGGACATTCTATTAGATAATTTGATTTTTTTTACTAATTTGTACGTTATATAGCTATTAGATTAAAATCTATTTATATCAAGTGTGGCTAATATTTCATTAAAGCTGCTCAATTATGTCAAAAATTAATGGACCACCCCTCTAAAGCAATGAATAATTACGACTGGCTACAGTTATGTTTTGACTAAGTTGGCTGTTAACGCTAATTGCTCGTTTTCCACCTTCTCTCATTAACAGCCAAATTGCCCAAGGAACAAGACGAGGAGGCGCGATGGTGATGTTGCCACCAGATGTGGGAAACGAGCAGGCTGGGGGAGGTCATCACTCCTTGGAATTCCTCAGTCCGGAAACATTTCCCAACCCTGATTTGCTCGCTCCTCAGATTTGACACTCACATATTTCCTCTGGGGCTACGTTAAATCGAAAACCTGCGATGGAAGACCCCTGTAAGTGAAGCAGAGAAATAGCATTGGTGTTAAACGACATGGAAATGAAGGGAATGTCAAATCTGGGGTCAGTGATGCAGAAATGACTGTGAAATGGTGGTTGTCGGGTATAACTATTAAAATCGAAATAAAACTATATTAATATATATCATATATTATCAGAGGATTTAAGATGTAGAGTATATATACTTTCGTATTTAAATTTTATAGGCGAGTATATTTTTTACAATACATATTCCTTTCGTTAAGAAATGAACGTATGATTCTGTTCTTTTTTTAACCTTGTATTCTCTCTCTCTATGCATTCTAAAATAAAAAAAAATCACTTGAAATTTAGTAGGAATCAAATCATTAGAAAGGACTGCATTTTAAAGATATTTTATCCTTTATTAAATGCATTGCAAGCATTGTTAATTGGTGCAAAAATCCAGATGCAAAACCTAAAAATCACAAAATTTAGTTAATTCTTCAAATATTAAAGAGTAAAAAAGCTCAGATTCAAAGCACTTTCTCAGAAAATAAAATGTAGCAGAAGTATAAAGATGAACATTTATCAGATTATTTTTTACAAATTATTTCAGATGTTCCCATTTTAAATACATATTTTTTGAAACATATTTTTTATTTTTTTACCCCTCTAAATTTTTTTTGATTGTCTGAACAATTTTGAAGAATTTTTTCCAATCACGAGAACTGAGGTCAAACACAGCTAATTTTTTAATCAAGTTGGTGAATCTTTGATGTATTTCAACTGAAAAAAAATTAATCACTTAATGTTTATTTTGTTATAAAATTAAAATTAGTTCCATTTAAATAATTTTTGCACTGTTTTAAAGTATTTTTCGGTTAGATTTTTCACACACAGAAACCTCTTTTAGGATACGTTACGGGTCATTCCTTGTTGCAATTGAGTCTAGGCAATGATTACAAAATGAGCATGAGAAATAAAGATTTTTTTTTTTTTTGAGATTGTCACCAATAAACAACTGAAATATGAAAATATTATGAAACCCTTTAAATGTATAGAAATTAAAACTTACTTTGGCACTGGTAGCCTTGTTTACCGAAACCCCTAAAAAAGAAAATGAACAATTAGAACATACATTTTTAGGCGTGAAAAAATCTGCAATAACTTAAACAACGATTAAAAATAAATACACAAATAAAACATGAAAAAAATATAGGCATTTAATCCAAAATATATTATTCATAGTGAGTGAGTGAATATTAACGTCGCACTGTTTTTAGCTACACGAGGGCTTTTGGCGACGGTCCGCGTAATTTTGAACCATGGTCAAGAGACGCGGAGGACACCTGAGCTGGCACCCCCTCTCCTAACTACCACACCACACCAACGGGAGGACGTTTGAGCTCTCGACAGATTTAACGTGCATCGCTCCCCTACACGGCGGGTCTTTAGTGGTACTGGAATCGAACTCATGACACGGTTAGACATGATTCGATGCCTAGACCACTTGGCTACCGCGGCCACATATTATTCATAGTAGTTTGGTAACAAATAATTGCCACTGTGTATAAAAAAATGCGGTTAAGTAAAATAAATAAAGCAGAATGGGACTCATTTCAATACATCAAAACTTGAATCAGAGTTTTGTTTTTAAATTAAAACTTAACATTGATTATTACAGCGTTTCTCAATCTGTGGGGCGCGCCCCTTTAGAGGGTCGTGATAACCCTATGAGGGGGAGGGGGAAGCGAGCATATTAAAAAGTCGAAAACAAAAGATTTTAAAAAATTATTAATTTACTAAAAGTAAACAAATTTAAATTTTCTGACATAATAAATATACAATACACATTTACACTGATATAATACACCTATAAATGTATCAGTACTGCACAATATATTATATAATAAATTTAAAAAACTAAGTTAAGAATAATTAAGAAAGTTACAAGTGACCCATGGGCTTGTCATATATAAAATTATAGTCAAAAATTAACTTTTATCTTAATAATTTGTACTGTTCAATATTAATCCCTTAACTACTGATTAAAAATTACGCAATTCGTTCCCCAATGCCACCGTTTTCGACGTAAGCGTGCGTATGTGATGTATGGGGGAGGGCAGAAAAAAAAAAAGAAATAAGGAAATCCTCTGAAATAAGTAAATCTTTCGAAAATACTGTTAAGGTCTTCCAAAGCCTTCGGAATAATTTTAGGAATAGCAGTACACATAAAAGAACGTACTTCGGAAAGCCGTATATATACGCTCGGGGAAATGAATGCTTTGTCTTAGTGAGACGTTTATATATACGCCGGTGGCACTTAAAAGGTTAAAATCGTATAGTAGCTTTAGAGTCAAAGTATAGTATTATTCAATTCAATACATTACTATTGTATGGAAGGGCGATGAAAATTATGATTGAATATTGGGCCGCAAATATTGAAAGTTTGAGAAGCACTGGATTAATATAAATCCTTGCACATTTTAGATCCAAATTAACACATTTGTTACAATAAGACAAAAATGTTTTCTTCCAATATTTTTGCACAGAAGGGTTCCATAGATAAAGGCTAAGCCAAAACCCATGAAGCCAGACTGTGACTTTGCAGAAACTCGGGCACCGGAAGGAAGAAACCGCTTATTAGAAAGAGAAAACAGAAGAGCTCTATCATTACTGAAACCATTGAGGCAACGTCTAAACGACCTGAAAACAGACGCGGGAAGTTCTCAAGAAAGTAGAGAACACAATCTTCGGAAATGGATAGGCTGAAAATTAAGAATCCTTACTTTTGTGGACTAATGCTATTTAAATTATAGAAACGATTTATTTTTCACGCAATTGGTTTTGCCCAAATCCGAGTGCTTATAGAGAGTTTTAATATATTTTTAATTCGTACGACATAAAACAAGTATTTTTTTTTTTTTTAAATACTACAGTAAGACGTTTTATTTTTCAACCATTATTTATTTTCGTTTTCTTTACACTTAATTTTTGAAAATAAATGTAATGGTTAAAAGTTGTCCTTTCGAAAAAATTATGATTCTTCCAAAATATCATGTTTAATGTTTTAGGCAATGAAAGAATAAATTAAAGAAGCGTAAGAATAACTTTATGAAAATAAAAGAATAACTTTATAACTTAACATTTTTAACAACTTAAAGAAATTACACTTATTTTTAATCTCATTTGAGATTGACTGATTCATTAATTTACTAATTGCAAACTGAAAACACAACACGAGGGTTGATGGGATGATGCACGTTAAAGCCCTCCAGTTTGCGAGGTATGGAAGTTTGGAAAGAGGGTGCTAGCTCAGGTGTCGTCCCCGTCACCAAAAGCTCTTGTATTGTTTCAAAGTGAAACGTAATTAAAATCAAATGAAGAGGCTTGATTGTTACGAATCGCGAAATTTTGACCCACATGTGAAAATTAGAACACTTAACTCGCACTCCATTCTTCATCTAATGTCAACTGAGGGACATACACAAAATAAAACCAGTCCTCTTAAAAAGAAAAAAAAATTGATCTCTCATATGGCGGAAGAATATCTGTTGCATTTATTTCTTAACAAATTTAACATGTATCAGCTTTAATAAAAGATGACTTTTGGAAGCACGAAACCGGAACCCAATACTCTCATTGGTTAATTTACCAATCAGACATCGCAATCCCAAAAATTCAGAAGCTGTTTATTTAGGGAATAAGAATATAGTCAACAAGGTATCCAATACATTTAAGGTTATCTTCGTTTTAATTGTAAAGAATAGAATCATAACTTGGAGCGCATGACTAGATAAAAAAAAGAAAGAAAAGAAGGCTCAGCATTTCAATACAAATGTGTAAATTAAGGCAAACTTATTAATTTTTAAATTATTTTTTAAATACTTTCCTTAAAATTCAAAAATATGAAGTTAAAATATTGTCTTAATTATAAGTATACTAGCAGAGTTATACCCGTTCTTCGCACGGGTGAATTGAAAAATTAAACAATACAGATTGAAGGATAAAGAAGTTTTTAATGAATTAATTTTACATAAATTGCATTTTTAATTAAACAACAACAAAAAAAGCTTTTTGCATATCTCAACTGAAAAAAAAACCATATTTGTTAAACTTAGATCTAAACAGCTGATAAAAAGGATTTTTTTTTTTTGTAGGTCGATTTTTGAAAACTCCTTCCTAAGCGGATCTCTGCTCAGCAAAAGTAACACATTGTTATAAATTTTGTGTAATGAACCGCTTAAAATAGTGTAAATAATTTATATCCGGATGTGTGATACGTTAATTATACTTTGTTGTATTTATTTTATGTTAAAATTGTAATTTTCGCAAGCAACGCCGTTCCTTACATTGTAATGGCGATTCAATGGAAACATAGCGAAATGTTGGTGATAAAGCCAAGTTGGCATCACTCTTGGAGACCACGTTGGCAACTTGGCAATTGATTGAACGGTGCAGAAGTTGATATGCGGTAGCGACACTTGGTGCGGAGCTGCAACGAAGAAGATAGCACAAAAACCTTCACCACAAAAAAACATACACTTGCCAATTTTCATAGTGATCGGTTGAACGGTGTTGGAGTAAAGCGAGGTCATATATACAAACATCCATTTTTATATATAAAGATTAATAAAATATTTACAATTTTTCCCAATGAAATGCATAACTGAAAATTCAACTTTGCAACAAAATACGATGGAAAAGAAATGATACATAATTTATACAAGAAATGAAATAATTAAATTTTAAATGAATCATTCACAAAACGTGCTCTTCTTTATAAATCAGCGAAGAGGGAATTCACGTTATTAATATTGGAACATTTTATCCGAAATTCCTTATATGAATTCCATTCTTCAACATTACGTCCAAACAGCCTTAAAAATGAACATACAGTCAGATAAGCAAGGTATCTATCGAAATACCAAATCTAATTCCATTTACAAATTATCACTTCATCATACAATCGAAAGAGATGAATATCTCACATTTCGGTTGTGCCAATCCAACTATCATCCACTCCCATTGGCATTCCAGCCTAAATCTGGTTCAAAGAGAACCAATTCCAGCGTTTAACCAGACTATTCAATTTTCTAATCGCCAAATCAATCTCAAGTGGTCTAAACGGAGGTGGAGGTCATGCCGTTTGATTTCCATTCCAACTACGAATATGAGTCGCCTCATAGAATCGCCATCGCGCCATTGATCGCCGAGAAAAGAAAGTTATGGAGAAGAAAAAAAAATCGCCAAGTGCATTCGAGCGTGGCAAATTGGCGGCTAATGAGGAAGTCCGTCCTCTTCAGGAAAAGGTCGCTAATGAACGGACTACTTAACGCATTTCTACGAAGAAAAGTTCGGGAGCACACATTTTCGGGGCCTCCCTTTCTTTTTATTTTCCCTTTCCTCCTTCCTGCAGGACATTGTAATCGGAGGTTTGATCATTTGTAGATTTTTGTTTCTTTTGTCTAGGAAGGAATGGAATGGATGTTAACAGAGTATTGTCCCTCTTAAACCCCGCTCAGATTTGGGTGGTGTTGTGTCCTTTATATTTTTTTTCTCAAATGTCATCGTTTGTGCCATTTGGCAAATGAAACAGACGAAGGACTGTGTGATAACTGAAATGAACGGTAGCAGTTAGTACAGAAAGGAGTTTGGCGCCGTCACTGAAAATTTGAATAATTTTATATCCTCGGCTTAAAATAAAATGCCAAATTTAGAAAAAAATTAGTGAGGAGATAATTTAATACGGCGTTTTAACATAAGTCAGTTTCATTTAAAAACACCAATTAATTCAAAACTTAAAATAACCCTAAAAATTCATAATGGATAGACCAAAATATTATGTGTTGCTTATCCCAACCGATCGAGGCCCATATAATTCATCGTGTCAAGGAGAAAAGAGTTAAATTTCGTTTGCCGTTTCGCCGCAGTTTCTAGCACCATGCAGATGTTGTTTTTGGCGTGGCGTTGTTTTGGAAAGAAAGTTGCCAGAGCCTGAGATAGGTTGGACTTCTACACGATAGATGGCGACACCACCTATCTCCACCTGCACAATTTAGGCATAGACTGGAGGGAGGGAAATATTTTCAAGCACCTTGTACCTGTGGTTTGTGCTGCAACAGCCCACAAGACTTTCAGACCCATTGATTTAACGAGCACGTGCTCTGTGTGTACTCGGAGGGTATTAAGGGCATCGGGCATCGAACCCAGGCCCTCCGGTCTGGAGTCCGATGCTCTAACCACTAGGCTACCCATGGCTAGATGACAGTACGATTTTGCTTCTCTCCGCACCTAATTTTGAGGAAGATCAACCCCGGAAAGGTCCGAAGGTTTCCCACCCGTCTTTCTTTACCACTATCCTCTCGAGAGGACTTCTAGCTCTCCGAATATTTAAACAGCCCCCATGCATTTACAAAGATCGATAACTTCTCCGGGATTAGCACTCAGGCCCTTCAGCACATCAGTCAACGTCACTAACCACTATCTCACCTGGGCGGCTAAAAATATTATATTAATTTCTATTGCATTTATTGTAATTTTTTCTATAGCGATACATGAAAACTAATCCCTTCTAATAGAAATTTATCACTAGAAAACTAGAAATGCATGTAATTTTTTTACATATTATAGCTCTAAATTGATTCGAAAAGATAAAATGCGTTTTACTTTTACTTGAGCATCGAAATGAAGGGAACAAAATATGTTCAAACCCTTTTCACATAATGGTATCTGGGAGACATCATTTCCTGTGCCATTGCAGACTTTAACGTCTCTGACGGAACTGTCTCTTCCATGAATCGCGTGCCAATTTTGTTTTGTTTCGAATGTTCAAGATTCTTCCCCGCACCACCCTTCTCAATGGTACTGGAAATCCGCACTCCAGGGAAAAGGGATAGTGTGCAGCAAATTTCGTTTTATTTGCATGTTAGAATGGAGGATTGTAAATACATTTTATAAGTAGATAATATAAAAATACATTATCAAAGTATTAAAAAATGAGTAATTAATAAAAATTAACAATAATTTTTTTTGAAAAACTCGAATTTGTTGAAAAGAATACATATACTCCCTCTATCCCCTTATAGGCTAGATAACAGTTTAAAAAATTAACATTAATTTCACATTAATACAGTTTAAAGGTATTTTACATATGAGTAAATAAGTTATCAAATGAGAGAAAATTAATTGAATTTTTTAATTCATAAGCTCAAAAATTACAAAATAACTATAAGAGCACGAAAAATTAATATTTAAACTTTGAAATTAAAAAACAGAGATAGAACAAATTTAAGGCTTCGAAACCAGTTGGAGTAAAATCGCACACAGTCTTTAACTTAAAAAAAAAATAAAACAAAAACGATAAAAAAAAACAGAACATTTGTTTCCCAAACCATAAACACGAAATGATTACAGTGCATCGTAGACATATTTAGACCATACAGTGGTTTTTCTAATTTCATACTATGCAATACACCCCCAATCATGGAAATCTTTTTCTCCAAAAAAACCCAGATCCTCTCAAACGGGTTTTCAATTACAACTCAACAGGCTAAAATTATAGGTTTCACTCTTCGCATAAAGATTTAACGAGTGAAAACTCAATTTTACTAAGCAGAATAAAAGACTATTACTTTGTCTTACAAGCAAAATAATAATTTAAATGATTTTTTTTAATTTTATACGATGATTGTGCTAAGATTGCTGGCAACACGCTTTGCATATTAAAAAGAATGCAATACCGAATGATACCTCTTTCTTTAAACCAGGGAGAAAAGGTAAAGCCTGATTACATAAGGAAGCAAATAGATTTATTTAATTGAAAATACAAATATTTATTCTCCTTTGTCAGTCAAAATACATCCAACATATCATTTATCACAATTGGAAACATACAATCATTGTGTCACCATATACATTAAACATATCATTAGTTCCCACGATTCGTAATTAGAGCGTTACTCTTTAAAGAAATAGAAAAGGATCCAGTATGTGAAAATAAAACTTGTGCTGCGAATGACACATCTGGTATTTTAAACCATTAGGTAATCAATTAAATATTTTTTTTAACTATTTGCGATCTCATGGATTCCTTCTCGAATACAAATAAAAGCCATAGACCATAGTTTCCCAACCTTTTTTGAACTGGCGCCCCCTTTTCTAGTAAATATTTCGATACCGCCCCCTCCCACTCTAGAGAAATAAGAGTGTACGTAATACATGGTAAAAACAAGAGTTAGGTTTTAAAAAATATCCTATTACTAATGGAATATATTTTAAATTTAATTTTTTTCTAAAGCCGCAATTTTTTTACTTGCGAATCTGAAATAGCTATTTCCACAAATATATTTCAATGTGTAATATTATATATTTTAGTCATAATAGGACAGTGTTTTTTTTTTTTTTTGGAATTGAAACACGCTACTGAATATTTTCATTTACAAGAGTGGAATAAAAGTTTTAGCTTATCTGTTATAAAGACAATCAAGGGTTTGATGATAAGAAGTAATTCGTAATAAACTATACTTTCAAAATAAATATGAATTGACAGTTTCAGTCTTTAAAGAACTACACTATTAAAGTTTACTTTTGTTAGTATATAATCAGCGTGTTTTTTTATATATAGTCTTCTTTAGACTACATTTGGTTAATATTACCAAGCCCCTTTGTGCCATTTCAACGTCCCCTAATTTTCTCTGAGTCTTTTACATGCCCCTGAAAGCCTAAAACGCCCACGTTGAAAACCTATGCCATAGACCTTTCAGATTTCCCTAGTCATGGATTTCTTTCTAAAATAGTGCCGTACGCTGATTTTATACGAGGCATGATCAGGAAGAAAGGTTACAAGCAGCAGTATTTGATAACTACATTGGAGAAATTTTATTTCCCCTAGAGTGGAGACAAATGGTGATACTTGTCATACAGCTGGTTTGCGGGTACGTATTGAAAATTCCCAGACGGTGCAGGACGACTGAAATGGCAAGAGCTTAGGAAATTGGTCTCGTTTGGAAGTGCGAGCCGTGGTTCGATTTTTATGGGCAAAGAATGTGTCCGCATGTGACATTCACAGTCAAGTCGTGGAAGTTTATGGCGGAGAAGCAATGAACAGACAACATGCAGCGAAATGGTGTCACTCTTTTCAATCAGGCAGACAGGATGTCGAAAACCTCAATATGGCAGGGAGCGGCCGGCCAAGTTCTTCAACTACAGAAATCAACATGGCACGAATTGAAGAAATGATCGACTCTTCTGAGTGAAATCTCGTCAGAGCTGGGACTGAGCTATGGTAGCGTGCAGCATATCGTTTCTGATGTGCTGCGGTATTCCAAGACAGTGCTGTGAAAACATCCGCCGAGACCTGGTTCAATGAACAGGAACCTGATTTCTACCAAGATGGGTTAAACAAGTTGGTTCTGCGTTCTGATAAATGCCTAAATAGACTTGGTGATAATATCGAAAAGTAAGAGGCACGTATGCCTCTTAATTCCCTTTTGTATTTTCTGTCTATTGTTAATAAATATTTCTGTATTCGACTTGTAACCTTTTTTTCTGATCCCCCCCCCCTCATATTTCTGTGTGTGTGGAGGGGGAGGATACTAGATTTTATGAGTATATTGTAGAAAAAAATATATACAGCGTGTCCCAGGATTATAGGGGCAAAACTTTATGGGGAGGTAGGGGACATCACAAGGAATCAGATTTGCACCCATGTTCGGCGCTAGGTGGCGTTTCTCACAAGAGCACTGGAGGAAACAGACCTACATTACCGCAGTCATTTGCATTGTTATCGCCCGCAGAACAATATGGAACGTTTTACGAACTCTGAGCTGGTATATATATATATATAGATATCCTCCTGATTTACGGATTGGTAGAAAGAAATGCACGAGCAGCAGAAAAATTGTATCGCGACAGGTTACCACAGAAAGCTGCACTATACCACCGGATGTGACAATTTGTGTGAATATAGATCATTACGAGGTAATAGGCACAGTGAGGCTAGGACACGAGTGATTCGAACTTCCAACATGACCTAGCTTTGATCAATAAATATTTCAGATGTTCTCAGTCTTGTGTCTCTTCGTATTTTTGCACCTGTCATACTACTTTCCCATGACGATTCCGACCACTAGTTGCTATGCAAATCTGAACCCTTGTGAGATAACATACCTTTCCTTAAGGGTACCCGAAAATGCTAGAAAGGGTAAAATGCCAAAATTAAGACTTTGTTCATGGGACACATATCTTTAACAATTTCCAATAGAGCTTAGATTTTTTTGTGATCTTAATAAAGGTACTTTAATATTCCTGTAGAAATACAATAATTTTTTTAATTATAAAATTTTTTCCCCTGTTTAATTTAAGTTGGACATAATTTTTGAGATCTCATAATTCAGGCTTATATTTAGGTATCATTTTTTAAAAAGCATCTCTCAAATATGTAAAATATTTTTTGCACATAAATAAAACAAAACACAAAAAAGAAGAGAACCTATTTTTTAGTAAAATATTAAGAAAGTTTCCTTAAAAAAATTGTAAGACTTTGTAATTTCGAAAATTTATATTTCCCCCTCCCCCTTTTTCACACATAAAACTATTTTTTAAAAAACTATGTACTACTTCAACTAAAAAAAAAAACCCAGGTTCACTATATGCACTGGTATTCTGTATGGAAGTATAAAAAATTTGGAACCATATAGTACAATATTTTTTTAAAAGTGTACCTAAATGCAAAAAATTATGCTTTGGAGAAAGAGTGAAAAAACTAAACATTTGTAAACGCTTGCTTAGATTTTTGTCAATTGCTTTTTTCGTATTTAAAGGCTATTTTTATTAATATTATAACTATAACATATAAATGATATACATTTTAGATTCTGAAAAATATGTACTATTTTTTAATACTAAAATTGAAAAATCGATTTTCTGAATGTGTATAATGTCCTAGTATCCTTAAAGTTTGTCCCAATAATCCTGGGACACCTTGTATGTAAATGTTCAACATGTTTGAATAATTTAATAATTGTAGTGTAGAGTTCGACCCAATGAATCTCCTTTCCTTGCATGTGTCGGAAGCGTATACTTACTTACATAGACGTAAAATAAAATTATAACGAAAACCAAGTACATAGAAAAATAATAATATAAAAGTACTCGTTAATTTTATGAATTTGTTTCTTACTTATTTTTAATTACACTCATAAACATGCGGTAAAAATGCAATTTTTTTCAATTCCTACTATTAGTTCACTCTATATATTTATCTTGTTCAAATTTTCATTCGTTAATAAAATGCATTTTAAAGCACTCAAATGAGCTGAAATTTTATATACGATTATTTTGGATGGCAATACAGTAATTTAATTATAATTATTAAAAACGAATTGATTAAACTAATTATTCAAAGAATTACAAATACAGCCCCGTTGGCATCATTTTTGGCGACTTGTGTCAAAACTTGAAAAGGTATTTTTCTCACATTTTAAAGTGCTCATTTGAGCTGAAATTTTCTATACGCTATTGTTTTGGGTAACAATACAATAATTTAATTATAATAAATTAAAATTAATTGACTGAAATTAATTATTTAAAGATTTACAGATACACACGTTGGCTTCATTTTTAGTGACTTGGGTCAAAACTTTAAAACATTTTTTTCCCCTCACGTTTTAAAGCATTCAGTTGAACTGACATTTTATATACACGATTGTTTTGGATGACAATATGATACTTTAATGATAATTAATAAAAATTAATTGCCACTTAATGTTGTGATTGTCATATGTACATACATATTTATATTAATTGTAACTATTTAATAATAAGTAACTAAAATAAATTTTTTTTGTTGATCTAAGTAGGAATTGACTTAAAATTTTTTTTATATTGTTTGTTTAAATTAAAAAGGTCAGTTGTAAAAACACAGTTACGAAACGAACAGACGCACGATCAACAATTAAAAGCAATAACCATTATTCAGCCTTCACGAAAAAAGAAAGGAAAAATACTTATCACAACTGGCACAGTTGAATTTTTTTTTATTGTTATACTTACAGCTATTTTTAATGTTTTTGTAACTTTTTTTAGTACCTTGCGTCATGCGTTGCACATGTTATCAGTATTTTCATTGAGCAAGACGTCGAAAAACCAGCCATCAATGAAATGATGGTAACAAAAGTTCCATTTTATCACAGCAGGAGAAAAAAAGCGCAGTAAAGAGAGGATTTCGAAAGCATTAGAGCTCTAACACTTGTAAATGAAAGTTTTGTTCAAATTTTATTTGTGTAACTATAAACATTATTTAAAGAAATACATTTACTTAGCCTTGAGAAGTATCAAACGAAACCACTGCACTTGAAATGGCAAGGAAAAAAACTCAGTAAGTAAAAATGGACCAGACTCGCTCACTGATCAGAAAACATTTATATATAGTTAAAGTAACTAATTTAGTTTTTACACAACACTGCCAATTTTCTTTCATTTTACTTCAAAACAGAAAATGTCCAGACAGTAAAGGTTCATTTACGATTACAGTAAGTATTATTTAACGAGGTCTAAGTGACAGTAATTTTCAACCATGGTCAAGTTTCGAGAACGATACTAGAACTGGCAATCCTCTCCGAAATTTTTTTTAGCTGGCTTCGCGTCATATTTAATGTATACCAACCTTTCTACACTGTGATCAATAGGGATGGCACTAGGGCTTGAACTGATGCAACACTGACCATGAATCAGTGACCAAAACATCTAGGCTAACCGTGGCCACAGCAAATGTCCAGGAAAATAGTTTCGAAAAATCAAACTAAGAATTCAACAAATCTTTTATTCTTCCTCCCTAATAATACATTAAGAATCCTCATCTTTAAAAAGAAAAAAAAAACTAAACGTTGTTGTTGTTGTGAACGCAACATCAAGACTCACAAAGTTCATCGCGGTAAAGGGTTAGATGTACGCCTGTAGTTGAGCCCTTCTAGGTGACAGTACGATTTGGTTCGATTCCACCCCGATTTTGAGAATACCCTAGAGGTGGTCAGGGGTCTCCTACTTCTCTTCAACCTCAAAAATAAACTTGCAGCTCGACGGCTATTTAGAGTGCTCCCATGCTCTGCACAGGCATTATACACAAACATCCATGCTTTCTCCGGGATTCGAACCCAAGCCCTACTGCACAGCAGTCGGCGTCTATAACCACTATACCGGATGGGCGGCTACTAAACTCGAATCGAGCGAAATAGAAAATAATACAAGTCGGATGACTCGATTCGATTTGATTTTAATTAACCTCGCACCCCATTCACTCAACCTCAAAATGCCAATATAATGACTTTCAGCCTCGACAGATTTAACGAGCATCAGCTCTTCTATAAGGCAGGTATTCAGTGTCATTTTGTTTCGAACCTGCGACTCGACAAACTGGCTAAGACCTCGCGACCATGACCATTAGGATTCTGAAGCCTCATAAGTCAGGATAATGAATAAGAATATAAAGTATCGGCGATAATGAAAAAGAGCGCGATAATTTATACTTTCGTTTATTGCCAGTTTATCCATTGGGCGCGTGGGGCGGGCCTCCAGGGACCTGGAAGGGCCCGAATAAGCTGGACTTGACCTGATTTTCAGGTTATAAATTTCGATCCGCCAGTGCCAAGGGGCCTGTAGATCTTCTGTGCCCAGGGCCCGAAAATGAGCTTAAATCGGAAATGCTCTCGTTACACAAGACGTACCCTATTTTCAAAACCAATTTCCAAAGTAAAAAAAATGCTGCTTCCAGAAAATACGGCAAATATTTTTTTATTTAATTGCATTTAAAAAGTGCGAAAATTCTTCTCTGATAATTTTATCACTGTAATAATAATGATAATTCGCCATGATTGTTTATAGCTAATACTCTAACTAAACTTTGAGATTTATAATTTTTATCTTTTTCAAGATTATTTTAAACAGAGAAAAGTTTGACAAAGAAAACATTCAATATCTGCATAATGCCGAGCATTTACGTTTATGAAGATACCACAAAAAATGAATTAAACCATACATTTAGATAAATCTTTATTAGAAAGGGGAAAAAATCAATTGAATTTAAACGAAATAGAAATTCATTGAGAAAACCATAATAGGATGTAAATCAATTAAATTGTTTCAAATAGTGACGAGTTTAAAACTAACACGAAAAAGATCCGAAAGAATACTTCAAAAATGCTCGGGGAAAAAATTAGTATTTTACACGTGTTCTGTAATTTAACAAGTGCGAATATTTCAATAATTTGATACACGTTTGTTATCAAATGTTGCCACAAAAATTTATGTATTACTAAATCTTCGATTCGATTTCACACAAAGGAATGCAATAAATATGTATATATTTTGCAATCTCATATCAAGAGAACACAAATTTTAAAAGACATCATTGAAAATAATTTGTCATGAAAATTGCCTTTCCAGGAAACTCGTTAATTTGAAACCTGACACTTTCAAAAGATTTATAATTATTCATTGTTTTAAATATTAAAAAAAGGTAAGCAGTAATTTTTCAAACTTAATGATTAAATGAAAAAATAATAGATTTTTATATAACTAAGAGTCGCTTAAAAAATTTAAAGACAATATCCGAACGTCGAAAAAATAAAAGTTTTTTTACCGAGATAAATTTTAATAAATATAAAAAAAACTAAATTAAATTAAAAACAGTGAAAAAGTAAATAATAAGTAGGAAATAAGAAAAATTGAAAACATTTTAAATTAAGAATGGAATTAATAAAATAAGAATGAGACATAAAAAAATTGATGTAAAAATAAAAGGGTTTTGTTTTGGAAATCACAATTTAAATTAAACTAGTAATATTTTTGAAATTATTCCTCTCTTTTACTCTTTCTTAAGCTACATTTCGCATAAAAAATTTTTAGGTGTTTAATTTTTCCAATAATTTAAAAGTTATTACAGAGAGAAAATTTATTTATATATGACAATAAGGTAATAAAACCAATTGGAAAAATTTGAAACGTAACACATCAATTTTTTGCAACAATTTTCTTATTAGATGAAAATTGAAAGTTAATAATTTACAAAACATAGGAAAATTCGATAATTGAAAAATGGAAAGTTAAATATAATTTCACAAATCATTTTTAATGCTTGTTTATACCAAAAGAATTACTTTATTACTTCAGAGGAAACTTTTTGAATGTTTCACGAAGTAAATGATATTTTTACAAAATGGGAAGAAAAGTGAAAGAACTAAAAACTGACATAATAGTAGACGCTTTTCAAACCTGTATAATACATTCATTCAATTTTCAAAATGGCAACAAGTTTTTAATGCATTTTTATTAAATCTGTTGCCAAAATATGAAGCATTACTTTAAATTCACAAATAATATAAATACTTTTTAAGTTTAATTTCATAAAATGAATATACGATGCTACAGAAAATTTGTGTTTAAAACTGAATCGCACAAATTAACTCTCTAACACAATATTTTCCAATAAAACTTTTTTTAACATGCATAACTTCCAATATGCTTAAACATCTATTAAATGCAATTCATATATGCGTTCAAAAGTAATCATTATTATATAAAAACATTCTACTATTTAAGATAAATAATGTTATCTGTATATTAGTAAAAAAAATCGTATGTATCAGATGTCACAGTGAGTGAGTGAATATTAACGTCACACTGTTCAGCTATACACGAGGGCTTTTGGCGATGGACCTCGTAATTTTGAACCATGGTCTAGTGATGTCAGATGTCACACAAATTCAATGTTTAATTCAAAATGTAAGGTCAAGTAAACATATTTATATGTTTAATTTTTGCGACTCTTACATCTGTATTACAGAGTTATTCCATTAAGCAATTATTTATTTTAAAAAATAAAATTCTCACTTTGAAATTTCGTATTCCATTATAGAATAAATTGAGTCCAGTTTCCACCAAGTAAATTAAACTATTAGGAGTCGAGTTTTTCTTAAACAAAACTATAACTTTCGATTTTGAATTTTTAAAAAAAATCTATGTATTGCTTTTACAAATAAATTCATTTTAAATTTGAAAATATTTTTTAAAACTTTTAAAATACACTCATGTCCATAAATTAAGGATAATGAAGTCCAGGCAAAGAAAGAGACAGAAGCAAAACAAATTTGACTTATTTGTAAAGTCTATTTATGAAACAAAAGGAAAAGAGCAAAAAGGATGCTATATGTTTGACATAAATAATAAAAATTGCGATTTTTACTCCCTGGAGTAAGTTTCAAAAAAGAACCTATTTACAAAAAACAGTATAACATGGTTAATATGATGGTTAATACGGAGTATGTCTCCCGGACGATGCAATACAGGCCTTACAACGCCTACGTATGCTGAGTATCAAATTATCAATCTGATCTTGGGGAATATTACACCACTCATCAAGCAATGCCCTCCGAAGTTCCGGTAGACAGGTGGTACGGGGTCGACGGGCTGCAATTCGTCGGCCAAGCATATCCCACATATGCTCTATTGGATTCAAGTCCGGTGAGTATGCTGGCCAATCCATACGGGTGATATCCTCCGATTGAAGGCATTCGTTTACAATGTTTGCACGGTGAGGACGGGCGTTGTCATCCATAAACAGAAATTCAGCACCTATGGTGCCCCGAAACAAACGTACATGTTGTTCCAGAATGACATCCCGATAGATGTGGCCTGTCATCATTACACTCTGAACATGCAAGTCAGTTCTGGAACCAAGAATAATTCCTCCCCAAACGAGCCATCCTGCATCACCGTAACGGTGTTCTCTTGGTGGTAACGGGTACCTGGCGCTCTCCATATCAAAAAGTCCGGCGAGAGTCAGACTGCAAACTAAACCTGGATTAGTCGGAAAACATCACACAAGACCACTGTTGCGGTGTCCACAATGCATGCTCTCTACTCCAGGTTAATCGCAGGCGACAGTGAGTTGCGGTAAGGGGAACACATCTGACAGGCCTACGAGCATATAGACCAATGTGCCCTAATTGTCTGTACACGGTCTGCCTTGAAACTGTCGTACCGGTAGCTGAAGAGAGCTGACGAGATAGGTCTGATGCAGTGCTCCGTCTGTTTCTTTTGGCAGTAACTTCCAAATACCGGTCCTCATTCGGTGTTGTAACTCGGGGGCGACCTGTGCTGTAACATCTACTCACATTACCATCATATTGGAATCGTTGCCAAAGTCTGAAGATGACACTCTGGGCAATTCCAAGTTCCTCGGATATTTCCAGCTGGGTACGTCCACATTCCAGTCGTCCGATAATTCTACCACGTAAAAAATCATCCAAATGCTTCCTTTGTGCCATAACTATGCGGTTATTGCACTGAAAGGTTTTTAAAGCGCTTGTGAACAATTTTACTTCTTTGCCACCCTTCCTTATATACCCCTCTCTTACACTTTCGTCATTGTGACGTACTATCCGCGCCGTCTGGTTTCCTGTAATTTGCATATTCTTCAAGATGTGTGTGATAATTCTGCAGGTGAAATTTTTATTTTAGAGTTCAATTTCTGTGTGATTCTGAATTATCCTTAATTTATGGACATGAGTGTACTTAAAATACTCGTATGAAAATAAAAATTTATGAAATAATTTTTTCAGAATTATACATCGAAAAGGTGATATAAACAAACCTTAAATGCTTACCAATCTTTTTCAAAATACATAATTTTTAATAGCTTAAAAATTCCTTGCCATCAGCATTTTAATGTATTTAGTTTTATGCCTCTTGTTATGCAGAAAAGAATTCTGAAGTCGCTTCATACAGAATTAAAGAGCACAACCTCATCCTTAATGAGAAATTCTTGTCAGAAGTATAGTGGTTTCTAGAACTTCTCATAACATTATTTTCTTTCTATATAGGGAAGTTAAGTCTAGTAAAATCTCACTTTTAAGAACAATTTTCTTTCTAAAAAAGTCATCGAATAGAGTATTTCGCCTAACCAAATGTTAGTAATATTTTCAACCTAATCTAATCAGTGATTCCTTAATTCATTCATTACGCCCCAATAAATTTTTGATAACGTATATTATTTGGGGTAAAAAGAACATAACATGAAAACTTAAATAGCACTTCCTTTGCACAAAGATCGTTTTTTCGCAATTTTAACGTCGCGTTTTTCTATTTCGAAATTAAATTTTCATGAAATCTCCAAAATCCAGAAAAAAAACAACTAAACTTTTGCGTTAAAATAGAGGCATATTTGGAACTCATAGAACACCATCACGAAAGAGAGAGAGAGAGAGAACGATACAAACTAACACTGTATCTTTCTCGCAGTGTACAACGATGGAGGAGGAACAAAAAATGCACACAGCGGTCTTTTTTCTTTTTCGAGATTAAATTTTAGAAGTAACACAAATGGAAGACACCTGGAATCTGTCCTTTTCATTCGATTTGTCCTCCATCGCGATTTTAAGAAAATGGAATGCACGAAACGGGAAATTCGATTACGCGCAGAGGCAGAAAATTAAATTAAAGGAAAGAGTTCTGTATATTCACGCGATTTCCCAAAACTTCTTTTTTTTTTCTCCTTTCGTGTTATTTTTCTTTTTTGACAGAAAGAAAAACTTGCGAATGATAAGCAATTTAGAAGGAATTGAACAATGTTCATAAAAATTATATTTAGTTTCTCGTTAAAACTGATTGGCGACATTTTTGGCGACAAAAACTATCACTGATAGCATGTATTTTTATTAGTCAGGGAGTGAAGATATTCATGCCGTCTTGAATCCAATTTGTTAGATATATAAGAAAGAACACACAAATTAGATTAATTTCTTAGCTATAGATCAGTGATTCCCAAAGTGGTCTATACAGACCCCCAGGGATCTATGACGACCTTCAAGGGGTCCACGTAAGCGGAAAAAAAACTTGGGGATCCATGAGGTGTAAATGGGGGTCTATGATAATGGCTCTCATTAAACTAGACCATGACTTGAATTTTAAAAAAAAATTTAACGAAATGGAAAGCAGATTTTACCCCTTTAACAGATTTATTTGCGAAATTTAATGAGGTTAATATGCAATTATAAGGTGACAGCACAAATTTTATTAAAACAAGAACCACATTTCAGCGTTTCTTTCCAGAGTAAAGCTAAAGAAGTATAATACTGAATTGCGCCGAATTTTCTGAATTTGTCACAGACTATCTGTCAGGACGTTTTAACCCACATTCAACATTTAAATGCCTTTTATTCGGATTTAGAAACCAGGTTTGAGGATGCTTTGACTATGGTAATACCACAGTAGGCAATTAATTCAAATGGTCAGATTGGAAAAAAATGTCTCATTACAATAGGAACTGATCGTAATAAGCAATAATGAAGATCTTGAAGTTTAGAAACGGATGTCAGTAATTTTGGCTTTAAAAAGGCAAACCTGTTATTTATCTGGAATTATGGAATATCGTGTGGAAAATTTTAATTGCTTTTCCTAATGGGAAGGAGTTTCAGCGTGATTGCCAGTCTCTAAAACAAAAATAGAAAAAAAATGGACACTTCCACACACACAACACAGGAGATTTAAGGTTAAATTTAACAAGATTGATACCGAATGTTGAAAATTTGTTATTGTAGCGCCAGATTCCTCCCTCCCATTAAAATAATTTGTTTGTTTAGTTATTTTATTTAACAGATATTTTATGTTAATAACTTTAATTAAAATTTAAACACTATTCTTCATTACTGTTAGAAATTTAATTCTTTTAAAGTAGTAGTAGTACCAGCTGTGAAAAAGACATTTCAGTTGATAAATTTGCAAAAATGCAATATCGTCGCCCATTCGGTATAATGGTTAGCGACGCTGACTGCTATGCCGTAGGGCCTGGGTTCGAATCCCGGAGAAGGCATGGATGTTTGTAAATGTATAGTGCCTTCGCGGCATGGGGGTACTCTAAAGAGCCGTCGAGCCGCAAGTCCTCTCGTGAGGTTGGTGGAAAGGGGAAGAGAGGTGGAAGAACCCTGACCACTCCCAAGGTGTTCTCCCTCAAAATTGGGGTGGAACCGAGCCAAATCGCACTGTCCCCTGCATGGTGCTCAAAGCTACGGCTAACGACAGGCGTACAATATAGCCCGATGCCATGATGAATTTCATGGGCCTCGATCTGACTACGTCAGACAGGTGTCATTAGCAACAACAACAACAACAAATGCAATATTAATTAAGCAGGGGTCTACCCCAAACCCAAAAATCATGACTAGGGGTCTATGAGACAAAAAAGTTTGGGAACCTTTGCTATATAGATTATTTTTTCTAATAATCGATCGTACTTTTATTAACATTTTAAAAATCAGATGATGTAAACAAAATTAATGAATTTACACACAATTACTCAATATTTATATATATATAATCACTGTTGATAACGACTAGTTTTAATTTTGTTCTTCATTTCAAGGTATCGAAACTTTTCAAAAAAATTTAACAAGAAATCAAAAATAGAAAAGCAATTAAAAAAAACTCACAAAATATCTTTTTAAAATGAAAAATGCAGCGTCACCGAAACAAATTTTGAATTGCAAAAAGTTGAATTAAATTGCCACTTCCAATTGGCACATATTTTGCAATTTCCTTCAGTTTTGAGTAATATAAATAAGCCGCAATTTCCTTAATACTTCCAATAATACGTCATTGTGTCTTTCTCCTCTTTTATATTAAACACAATAAGCAAATTCAAGTTCAGCTAGATTCCACTTAAAAAGAAATATAGTCCATGAGATACGGTAAAACCCTAGTTTTCAAAATGGGACTAGTTCAATGGCAGTAGCGTATTACTCATAAAATAAAAAGGGAAAACCGAGAGAAATCTTCATAATTTTGTACTCTTTCGGGTGCATTTCATTGCATTCAAATCGATTATGTAATGTAGGTTCGAAGAGAATTGAGTTTTTGTTAACGTAACTCTATAAAGCAACACGAGAGCCTTCACCGAAGTACCTCAGTTTCGAACGGTTAAGTCATGAGGACGACACCTGAGCTGTGGCACCCTAACCTCCGAACTACCATACCACGCGAACGGGAGGACTTAGAGCCAAGGCAGAATTAAAATGCATCAGCTCCTCTGCACGACGGGTCTTCAGAGACACTCGGGCTCGAAATCATGACATGAAGGCTCTAAGTCCGTGACCTTGAAGTTTAGTCCACCGTTGCATTAGGTTTGAAGGGGAAAGTAGACATTTAATGGGTTTAACAAAACTCAAGAATTCAAAAGGATCGATAGAAAACCACAATTCATATAAAGCAAAATATTCATAGAAGGCAGACTAAGAACAATAATTATAGAACTTTTCCGTTTCGTCGGCGTAAGAGGTAACGTCACCAAAAATGATACAACCGATGCCAAATGGAATTTTCCCGCTGGTAACCTTTTACCACCACATTTTCAAACATAAGTAGCGGTCTTTTCTTATCAGTAACGTCTTTTAAAGAATAAAAAAATAGATGAAAAACCAATGAGAACTAACATAAATAAAAAAAATTTATGCTCATATTGTGTGTTTTTGTCAACAAAGCCAGCTTGGCGAGATTTGCGCAAGTGAAACGGAAAAGTACTATAATTATATTTATATAATATATATATATATTTAACATTTATAAGCCCCGTGCACTACGCAATGTACAACACGGGGGCATACAACACAGACAGAAGAGAAAGGATTACAACACAAACATCCATGCCTTCTCCGGGATTCGAACCCAGTCCCTACGGCACCGCAGTCAGCTTCACTGACCACTATACCGGATGGGCGGCCAATTATTTATATATGTAACTGATTAATATATATAACTCTCAATTCGTCAGACAGAAAAGCGACTTAACGGCATCGGAAAGAAAATACAAGCTGCAACTAAATTGATTCTCTCTTGTATTAGAAAATCTCTCTCAGGTACTTAATTACTATCGCAACAATGCCAAAATTCAAGATAACTTGTCAAGTTGGCAACCCCGATTTCGCATGTTGAATTAGTTACCATATCCTTCGTTTCACGCAAGGTGTTGCCAATACGATTGCGATAATACGTAAGGGGGGTACCGAAAATCACTCTATAGTTAATTTAAATTTGACGCATTCGAAGATTAAATGTGAGCCAGCTACCATAATATTTTTTATCCTACGCCCGTCTTCGGCATCTCTGCCGACAAAATGATGACGAAGCATAAAAAGAATTAAAATTTGCCTCCAGAGTTGTCTACAATAAACTTTAAAACAATAGGGCAGTGTTTAAGGTAGTCACCATCCATTTCACTCTGGTTGCACAGAGGGCAGCAAGCAGAATCCTTTACTCCAATGCGATGTAAATGCTTTTGCAAATAGTCATGTCCAGTAAGTAAACGAAAGCATGCAACTCCAACAGATCGTTGCAGGGAACTGGGGACTCTACCACTTTTGTTAAGCAAGATATTCCACCTGTTACCTGCAGCTGCTTCACCACACAGGGTGGCTCTATTAATTAACAGTTTACTGTAAATGATTCTTTTGAAGTTACGCAGAGGCAAGGGAGAGTCAGGTTGGGACATGAGAGATTCTGCTTTAGCAAGCCTATCTCATTTCCAGAAATGTTACAGTGGCTGGAAATCCACTGGAGAGCAATGCTTTCTCTAGACTCTTCCCAACTTCAGTTAAATTCATTCTACAGGAACTATATCTTGAGTTTATTAGAGACAAAATGACAGCTTTTGAGAATCGATAAAAATACAATATTACGTTCAGAACAGCTTTCCAATTTATCGATCACAAATGATATATTGCCGCTATCTCACCATCAAAATTGTCACAATACTTCCCCAAACGGTATAACTAATACTGAAAGCCCTTGAATAGTCTCCAGCACCAGTATATTTAACGGCATCTTCTGCTGAACCATCTGTGTATACCTAGAACCATTTGTCAAGAGGATATCTGTAATGTATAGTAGCAAGGGCAAAGTCATTTTGTACAGAAAATTGTTAACCAACACTCCAAACAAGATCCAGGTGGCTCTCCAACGTCATCTGGCACATAATAGGGTTAAATTCATGTGGGAAAACTTGGAGGTTGGGTGTAGGGATATAGAAAGTGTCATTAAGATCATGAACAGTTGAAAGGAAAGACTTATGGGTTTTTAATCTTTCATTTGTGGGTCTATAATAATTGAGATTGTGGGTCTACAATAATAGATGTTCACATTATCACTGTAGGAAGAATAGCTTTCAACACCAATCTTTCTTTCCGAGAGTATCTAAGAATGTAGTTGTATATTAAACCGGGGAATGCAGTTCACTTATGTTTTACACGCATATATGCATAAGAAATAAAGGTTGAAATGAAAATAGATTCACTAAAAGAAGTAAATTCCGAGAATTGAAAAAAATTACAAAATAAAAAAAACTTATCCCAGGTTAAAAAAGATCATTTAAAAATACAAAGCAAAAAAAAACAATTAATTATACTCAATAAAATCAATTAGTAAGATATGAAAATAATTTTAAATAACAACTTTCAATAGATTTAACGGATAAAACATTGATTTGTGTTGGTCATTCTAATCCTGTTAATTATACGTATATAGTATATTAAATATAATGACTGAATATCACTCTCTCCATTTAGTAAAGCCATGTAAAATATATTTTTCTTAGTTACTCTCTCGCCTTGCCATCATTTTCCAATTACATCTTTTCAGTTTAACCGAAGCGTATTATTTGAAAACTTAAGCCCAGCCCAACACAGATTACCACACACTCGAGATAACATATTCAGAGTTTCGACATCCTTACTCATAATTTGAAGAAGTTTTAAGTTTAATTATTGATTAATAAGGCGTATTTTGATTTTGAAACTCTTTCTAATTACACGAGAGAAAATCGGTGGCCAAATTAAGGAAAGAAATTTAATTGTAATTTTAACTGCTTTTAAGGTATTCGACTACCCTAAAATTGTGAATTTTGCCAAAAATTGACAAATTTTTTTATGATTTTATTTTATAGGTCATCTTATTAGCTTCATAAAAATACCAAGTCTATTATTTTCCGTTTAATAGAACAAAAAATACAAGTGTTTTAGTAAAAGCAGATGCCATTACTTTAAGCAAGATGTCATACTTTAAGACGCGTTCTACTCGAAATGTGTGTGTGTGTGTTTTTTGAAAATTCTCAAATGCAGTCAGCGATTGCTCAAAAAGTTTTGAAAATAATTAACTGTGAAATTTTTTGTGTATGTTCTGTATAATAGTGGAAGTATTTTAACCTCCAGATTTATCAATCACTGTTTTAATACAAAACTTATAGTCCCTTATGGTAATATAATCACTGTTTTTTTTAAGCAATTTCATATAATAACTAAGATAAAGAGCTCTAGTTTTTGTAAAAATTAAAATCTCTCTTATCCTGAAGGTCATTTCAAAAACAAATAACATTGCAACACATCAGGAATTGAAACACTAAAAATATGTTCATAAACTTTTGGTTCAGAATGGACTGCATTTATGTTATTTTTTGTTAATGTTTACCCATTTTAGTAATAATTTCTTTTTCTCTTCTTAATTTTAGCATATTTTTCTTAAAATGTACTAAGCAAATCTAAAAACCACAAAAAATCTCCATATCTCCATTCTTTCAAAAAAAAAAAAAAAAAAGAAGTCACAAATAGAATACCTTAAAAGAACATTAAAGTCTTAATTATAGATTAAAAAATGTCTCAAATATGATGAATAGGCTAAGAAATGTATTCTAGCTGCTGTATTATAAAGAACCTCAAATCAAAATGTATTAGATGTGACTAATTAAAGGATAATAGTTGTTAATGAGGGTTGGAAGGAAGCTAGCACTTAACCATGGCTCAAAAATTGGAGACGGACCCCGTCGCCAATCGCCAGTGTTGCTTTATGAAGAGATGATAATAAACTTTCACACGAAAACACTTGCATAATTAAGATATCCGACTACTTGCGAACACTTTAAAAAAAAAAATGAAGATAAGGGTGTTTTTTGTTGTTTTTAGATTTCTTTTTAGTACATTAAGAAAAATATGCAAAAAATAAGAAGAGAAAAAGAAATTATTATTACTAAAATGGGAAAAAATTCGAAAAATTTACAAAAAATAACATAAACGGGCCCATTCTGTACCAAAAGTTTATGAACAATTTTTCAATTTTGATGTGTTGCTATGTTACTCATTTTTGAAATGAACTTCAGAATAAGAGATATTTTAATTTTTACAAAAACTAGAGCACTTTATCTTAGGTATTATATTAAATTGCTTAAAAAATAGTGATTATATTAATATAAAGGACTGTAAATTTTGTAAAAAAAACAGTGATTGATAAATCTGAAGGTTAGAACACTTCTACTACTATACAGAACATACAAAAAAAATTTCAGTTAATTATTTTCAAAACTTTTTCAGCAATCGCTGTCCCCGTTTGAGTATTTAAAAAAAAACACATTTCGAGTAAAACGCGTTTTAAAGTATGACATCTTGCTTAAAGTAATGGCATGTGCTTTTACTAAAACACTTGTAGTTTTTGTTCTAGTGAGCGGAAAATAATAAACGGTATTTGCATAAAGCAAATAAGATGGCCTACTATAAAATAAAATTATAAAAAAAAATATCCAATTTTGGCAAAATTCACAATTTTTTAGGGTAGTCGGATACATTTAAGTCATACTATGATTTAAATTGAAAGTTAATGTAAATTTTTAAAAAAAATTAAGTTAGTTATTAAAAGAGTCGAATGAAGTTTTTTAAATTCTGGATCAATGAAATGGAATTGATATTCGTTATGATTTTCAAACTCTCCATTAAAGTTAAAAATGGAATGAATATTCTAGTATTGACTTTAATGGAGAGTTTGTGATCTAATGTTTCATTCGTATAACATTAATAGTTTTAGAATACATAGGAAACTAGACATACAAATCAGAACAAGAACCGGAAGAGTTTAAAAAATACTTTTCTTTCATAGACTCTTAACTTGAGAGACCAAACAAAAGTAAGCCTAAACATTCAGGTACATAAATTTCATACAAAAAGATTAAGTGTACTAACAGTAACTGAAATTCTTGTAAGAAAATATTATACTAATACCAATTAGGCCAAATCAAATGATCAAAAAATTAAATGATAGTTGGGCGTTACTTTATTTTTAGGAAGAGCCACAATTATGCCCCAGATTGCATCCAAGAACGCCGTTACAATCTAAACTAGAAAATTAAGTTCATTTTAGCTCATAAAGATTTGTATTAACCGCTTCAAAAAATGAACATGGGATTGTTCATTTTTTGAAGCTGTTAGAACAAATTTCACATGTTCAATATTCAATCGAATATTTGAATCAACAAATTTGACAAAACAGAATAATTTATTATGCAATTATGAGTTTTTCCCTTATTTTCTTGGTTCTAAGACTGGCATTTTAATTTTAAATTAATTTTTAGACTACAAATGATTTTCTTTTAAATTCAACATTAAACTTTTTTTTTCATAAATAATTTCACTTTGTCACTGGCAGTGCTTAACTTGTCAGACAGGAGATAGATGCCCGCAGGGGTTCAGTGCTCTTTTTAACCCATCCGCATCAAGTGAGTGAGTAAGTGAATATTAACGTCACACTGTCCAGCTACACGAGGGCTTTTGGCGACGGACCTCGTAATTTTGAACCCCGGTCAAGTGACGGGGATGACACCTGGCACACCACACCAACGGAAGGACATTTGAGCTCTCGAAAGGTCTAACGTACATTGCTCCCCTACACGGTGGGTCTTCAGCGGCACTGGGCTCGAACTCATGACACGCCGGCTACCTGTCCGTTACCTTGGCCACGAGGTTACAGCGGCCATCCTATTTGC
The DNA here is from genome assembly GCA_019973975.1 of Trichonephila clavata. NCBI lineage: Eukaryota > Metazoa > Arthropoda > Arachnida > Araneae > Nephilidae > Trichonephila > Trichonephila clavata. The sequence continues at coordinate 32,852 of BMAO01020097.1, read as the reverse complement.
ATCAAAATGTAAAGCGAAAAATAAACTTTGTGAGGTATGACAAATTTACGATAGAGTTTCTTAGAGATTGAAATGCAGAAATCAATAAAATAAAGAATTTCGATGTCTTTACTCAGAATTCCTTCATTATTCAAAAACCACAGTGGGAATGATTATTTTTGTATTAATGTGTTAATTGATATTGCAATTAAAGATTCAAAATTCTCTGGAATCTAAAACCAAAATTGTTTTTTTTTTATTTCAAATGTTATTTCTGTTATTAAAATTTCACAACTGAAATATGAAGGCTTAAAGTTTCAGGATATGTTCATCTTTGACTTTTTTTTATTTTATTTTAATATATATTTCGCTTTTAGAAACTTCAAGAAGAAAGTTGCAAAACTACTGATTGCTTCAAGAAGTTTCAGGAAGTAGGAACGCGAAACGAGAAACTGATAATTTCGAACGTCAATCATTCCATATCTCAAACTACATGAGTAACGTTTTTCTTTTCGTTTCATTTAAAATATATCTTAAATGTTATTTTTTTTTGGTGCTTATACCTAAAAGGCTTATACACATTACATAATTTTTCCTGAAAGCAAAATGAAACAGTAAGTAGTAACTTCCTAAGGAAATATCCATTAACTTTTTCTGTTTGACGTTGGATATCGACGTTTAATTCTGTGTCAAAAGTACGTTTCGATAAAAATAAAAGGAAATACATATTTCTCGAGAAATAAGTTATATTTTCTAAATCTGAAGGGGTGAAACAAATTTTTAATTCATAATACTTCCCAAGAGTTGGTTGATTCACTAAGAAACCAACAAATCAATTCAACTTCGTATTTTACAATTTTTTAACACATCAATGTTATAACATTTATAAGACCAGAAAGCTCTATTTTTGTACAAAATACATGATGTTGCATAACGCTGACGATGCATCAATTTTGGTTTTCTATTTCTTTTCTTGTTCAGTAATACCCCGAACTAGTGCGATAGGTGGGAAAGAGTAACCGCGTAAGTCGAATTGGCGAAGGTCTGGGTATGATTTTGCATATAAATACATATAAATTATTTTTAGTAGGGGCTGGAGATGATCGAAAACAATAATTTAGAAAAAAACATTTAATAAAATAAGTAACACAGATATAAAATTCCAAGCCGAAGTTATTTTGATATAGAAAGTTTCATAAAATCTAGCAAAGTAGTCTGGCGCATCAAATAATTTTTGTTCTCCCACAAAATTTCCTTGTAGCATGCTAATAATTTTTTTGATTCCTTGTTTTGTTGAAAAAATACGCTAATCGGTGGAGTCTGTATTTTCTAAAATTTGAAACCCTTTTACAATTAAACTGAGGTCTGTCCAATCTCTAACCGTCATTCAATCTACTAATTGAACTGGGTCTAAAGACTCAAATTCTTTAATGTCTTGCTCATGCATTTTTATGAGCTCCTCAATTGTCAGCTCCTAACTATGGAAATCCAGCAGTTCTTGAACGTCATCACTATCCACTTTTAAATTTATTTGCCAAACAATATCGACAACTTCTTCAATCACATTACTAATTTCAGCAATTTTACCAATTCTTTTTTTTCCCCCTCAAACCAAAGACGAATCAACGAGATTTGAAAATTGCGTAAATCTGAATTCGAGTAAGTCGGGGTATTACTGTATTTAGCATATTATAAGACATACAAAGTACTTTCAAATTCATAAGAAAGAAATTCAAATGCTTAAAATTTCCTACCTATACAATCAATGACGTTTTAAGATTTCTCGAGGCCCTGCGCCCCTACTCAAAAATAAGCCCAACCTGCGACCTTTTTAAGTAAACTTTATAGCATATGCTATCAAATTCTTGTACAAACGGCAACCCGTAACGGATAAATATGCATGACTCACAAACCTAGGCTCAAACCAAAAACACTGCCTTTCAAGTAAATGATGGTGTATGATTGTACGCGGACGACAGACATGATATACGAGGGGAATGATCAGAATAAAGGTTACAAGCCGCAGCATTTGAAAACTACTTAATGTGAAGAAATTTTATTTTCCCAGTGTGGAGACAAATGGCGTTGTCATACAGCTTGTTTGCGGGTAAATAGTGAAAGTTCCCAGACGGTTCAGGACGATTGAAATGGTAAGACTCTTAGGAAATTGGTTTCGTTTGGAAGGGCAAGCCGTGATTCGATTTTTATGGGCAAAGAATGTGTCTACATCTGCAATGAGCAGACAACATGTAGCGAAATCGTGTCGCTCTTTTCAATCAGGCAGACAGGATGTCAAAAACCGCAATATGGCAGGGAGCGTCCGGAAAAGTTCTTCAACGGCAGAAATCAACACGGCACGAATTGAAGAAATGATTCAAAATGATCAACGGGTAACTAACTCTGCGTGAAATCTTGTCAGATCTAGAACTGAACTATGACAGCGTGCAGCATATCGTTTCTGATGTGCTGCGATATTCCAAGACAGTTATGAGAAAACATCCGTCGAAACCTGACTCAATGAACTGTGACCTGATTTCTCTCAAGACGGTTAAACAAGTTGGTCCTGCGTTCTGATAAATGCCTAAATAGACTTGGTGATTATTCGAAATGTGACATGGACGTAAACTTCTTATTTCCCTTTTGCATTTTCTTTCTGCTGATAATAAATATTTCTTTATTCAACTTGTAACGTTTTTTTTTTTTGGATTAACTCTCGTATTAATGCAGTTTTGTCATTGAAATTCCCAGATTTCCGAGAAAAGTCTACGAAAAGCATTTGACGTTCAAAATTAATGGTATCTGGCATGACCTTATTGAGGATGAGTCAAGAATAAGAGGAGGTCCCTAACCGAGGCCCATGATTTAAAAAATGTTACCGTATACAATGTGTATAACTCCTATTATTTTACACGAAGATACGAGAGATTCTTGCCAGCCAAGCTTTCGAGGTCGGCGTGTCTCTATCAGCTATTTTCATCTAACATTACAGAATCAGAAAGTAAATTTAGAATATTCAATCAAAAAATTTCTTGCAGAGAACCACACTTGATCAATTGATTTCTAGTGCGGCGCCTTTCCTGTTTCGACACAGGGGACGAATAATATGGCGCTGGTCCTCAGGAGAGAGACCGGATAATGTTTGCAATACCGACATTTTATGGGTAAGGTCAAGACAGGAAAAAACAATAGAAGGAATTAACTAAGGAGAAAGCTGTTAACCTCAGCCTTGACATTAAATATGAATTACTTATATAATCTACATGCACATGCCCTGCTGCACTTCAGGCAACTGAGCTAAAAATGTTAAATGTTGATATTTACCAATATGGATTTTGTTAACCTTTTTCAAGACATGTGAAATTCACCTATAGAGTTATCAAACTGCATGCAAAATATCTCGAAGAACCATTTTAATATCTAACTGCTGGTAGCTGACATACTCAATATTTCAAAAGAGAAACCTGTTATAATTTGATGTAACAATCTAACCAGGTACTTTTGAATTAACTTTTTAAAATATATGTGTGTGACACACACATGCGAGGTATGCTTTCAAACAAATCAATCTTTTGGCAATTTAATGAGGATTTCATCCTTTATATAAAAAAAAAAATAGAGAGAGTGAGAAGGGGGGGGGATTTCTCTCTCTCACACAGATTTAAAAAAACCAGGCTTAGTTTCACACTAGAAAAAAAAGGACGGACATGCAATACTTTTTTTAAAATAACTCAAATTTTTACTAGTTTATATAAAATGAGTTTATGGTGAATTTATCAAAAAGTTAAAAAAATAAATGCTAATTTTTTTCATGAATAAATCTAATATTTATTAAAATTACGAGTTTTTTGTAAAGAAAGATAAAAATTTGCTATTGTGATCTCTAAGAACCAAACGCTAGCTTAATTTAGGGCATTATTTTTTACACCATGTTCAAATATCAATACAAAATTAACGCAAGGAATTACAGTATTATTACCAAGAAAGCAACACGAAAGAATACAGCTTTCTCGAAGAAAAATGTTCGTTTTAGCATAGCGGAAGTATAAACGTAGAAAAGGAAAATGCATTCATTCATCATGACAAGTTGTTTTTGTGATTGTTGCGAAAAGATGAACGATGACATGAATGACTCCATAAATTCGTAAATCGACAAAAACATGAGAAAAAGAAGATTCTGGGAAGATTTTCAGATAATAAATATATTATTTTGATATATTTCAGAATTTATACCCGAATACATACATACACTTATACTTCCGCAAACAAGTTAGAGATTGTACTTTTGCCTGCAAATGCTTAAGTGAAACGGTTACGCACAAATAGTATTAGTATTTTGAATTACTATGTCCTAAGAGAGCTAAGTACTTGTATATTTAGTAAGAATCTTTAATTGGTTCTCTAATATGATTTGGTAAATGAATGAATTGAAATAATAAAATTTCTCACCAGGTTTTAAAGAGTAACATATATTCTTAAATTTGGTCTGTCAGAATGTTTTAAACAATATTCAAAATCATGATGAATTTTTTTTTTTAAATAAACTATTAAAACGACAAATAAATGCGATTCCTCAAAAGGTACAAGCACAAAGCAAGAATTCATTTATGAAACAAATTTGCAGTGAAGATAATACACTAAAAGCTAACTTTTTCGACATATAGGTATTTTTAATGCTATTTTATGTATATTTTCAATTATTTCTATACATTTACTATTAAAAATGTGTGCTTTTCATCGATAGATATAATTATACGATTTTTTTTTTAAAGAAACAGCACAAATGCCAAAGTAAAACCATGTTTTTGATCTGAGATTACTCGTTTTATTAAAAGCTTTATTTAACTTACAATGTATGTATGTATGTATGTATATGTATGTAATTTGTTCGGGTGGAATCTTGCAACTCAATTTTGAAGCTGATATCTTCCTCCCATTGAGCTGAAATTTTGTATACACGTTTAGTTTGGATGACAATGCATGTTTTGACCATTTATATTCCGATATTGCAATTAATTAAAAAGATATTAATTAAAAACGTTAAACTAGTTTTGGGCGCCAACTTGGATATATCTGCATTGTTGTAATATTTTTATTGTTACAACAATGACAAAAGTTGGCGTCAAAAATCGGTTTTCAGCCAAACTGGAATTTCATAACGTTGCGCTATTGACAGTATTAATTAACTTTGTCTAAAAAATAATTACATTTCTACAACGTAAAAATAATCTAATTTCTACAACGTATGCAATTTTTTTTACAAATTTCTATCTATTTCCTTGGATTTAAATTCAAAACAAAAAAGTAGAGCTATTTTTCAAGTAGATTGGTACATTGTATACCTTTCTCAACGCTGCCAAGTTAAACTGAGATGGAGTATTGAAGAAATTCTTTAAATAATTTATCTATCTTTAATCTATGAAACTCAAGACAAAAAATAATTACAGAATCGGAAAGATCATTTTTTTAATGTATCTTACCCATCAAAAAGGAATCCGCTAGGAAAACAATAAGAGAAAAATATTATCTAGAAATGCAATATATTTTCGATTAAAAAAAATTATTTTACAATAAAATGAAGTAATTTTTTAAAGAAATTTTCTAATTTTAAGCCTACGAGTAATTTAAATATACCTCATTTTATCACCAGTAATCTAAACGCACACTACGACATGTGTCCTTAAATTTAATTACAAATAGAATCTGTTAATTTTATTTGAATTTAATTATTGATTTTTTCAAAATCAAGTTTCTAAAGATGATCTGAGCAATTAAAAAAATAGATTCTTACGTAGAAGATATTCAATGTCCAGCAAAAAATTTATCATTATTTGATAAAACTTTCTTTTTTGATTACAAAATGCGTTTTTAGTCTTAAGCATTTTATTGATTAATACAAATATTTAAATGCCTTTTGAAGTTTTTAATAAACAACTAAAATTTTCTTCTAATATGTTAGAGAAATACATCCCTTATCTTCAAAATATTTCAAATAAATAATATATTCTTTAAGTTTTTCAAAAATAGTCAAAATATTAATTAAACATTTAATAACTTTGTCATTTATGAAGATAATCTCACTAAACCTTTTTTTTTCGTGTGTAGAACAATGTTACCCAAAATCTGCATGAAGATTGAAAAAATTGCTTAAAAATTACGGATTTAAAAAAATTGTGTTTTTAGTCTAATACCATTTTGCGAGAATTAATTCAGCTAAACCAGGGATGGCGAACCAGCGTTCAATGAGTTGAACAGGCTGAGAAACCTGTCCAACGATAACTAAAAAGTAAAAAATAAATTAAATGTAAAAAAACTTTTTTAAGAACAAGCTTTTATTTAAACGCGCTAAAAAGAATAAAATAAACTTTTCCTTTAAAACTTTTTTTACTATCAACTTATAACGTCATTACACAATTTATATGATATAAAAGCTTGTCGCGAGATTTACCTGTGTAGATAAACAAGTAAAATAACTTGACCTGATTGATTTTGGTTTTTAAAAATTCAAACTAAGTAAATATGAGTACTTAAATATTGCGACAAGCTTTTATATCATATAAATTGTGTAATGACGTTATAAGTTGATAGTAAAAAAAGTTTTAAAGGAAAAGTTTATTTTATTCTTTTTAGCGCGTTTAAATAAAAGCTTGTTCTTAAAAAAGTTTTTTTACATTTAATTTATCAAAAATAAATTAGCGATATCTTCGCAAAAAGAAACAGAAACATTAAAAAGTTTTTCTAACTTAATTAGCATTGCCGAAAAACATAATTTCGCGCTTCTCGGGATATTATCTCTATTATTCTAACTACGGAAAAGAGCCATTTGTTAAAACATGAAACTAATGGCAACATCATTCCTTTTAAATGCATATTATTACTAACGGGATCATAAGTAAATAAAATCATTTGTAGAGTTAGTGAAATCCCAGAATTTGTTTAAAAGTGTCAGACACAAAAAGACGTATTAGGAATTAAAACAATACTTTTGTTTAACATGTAAATTCTCAAGAATCTCAACTTGCGAAGTAGAATTAAAGTAAGCCTTTATACATATATACTTCAGATAAATGTATTTAACGATGGGTTAAATTCATGAAGGTCATATGATAAATGGAATAACTTATTTTATATTGAATTCAAAACCGTTAGAGTTGTACTTGTTCTACCAGTATAAAATTTAGATTTAATTTCAAATTTGATAATTTGGTCAAGATATCTGTTCAAGTATTAAGATTCTTCAAAAAAAATTTAATCAAAATTTTAAAATTCTTCATTTTACATTTGCTTACTCATATGCGTTGTTATTGTTGACAAATATGTATGTTTTAAAAGAAAGTTTCTGAAAACAGTTAAAGTCGGCAACAGTAATTGCGCATGAACTTATTGGCGTGAAATACATGATTGCATTTACCATGAGACTTATGACATCCCATGAATTTATAAGCTGATTAGCTGAAAAGAGGTGACTGCAGTTATGCCTATGACGTCACATTAATTTAACCCACTTAAATAAAACTTGGTAAAAATGCTAGTTTTATGAACTCGCGGAATTAGAACACTTAAACGTAGTCATATTTAATGTTAAATGAATTAAACAGCTATGTAGATTTTTTAAGAAATTTTTTACATGTTTCAAATTTTAAAATTTGTTCACAAATAATTACTGACCTTAGAGTTACCTCATGTATACTTATAAAACAGTAGATACCAATTCCTGTAAAAGTAATGACAGCCAGAAATACATCAGTTTTGATAACAAAACAATGATGCAGATTTTTGTGCACATACAACAATTTCGAATCATTATAACAAAGGAATTTACAAGAGGAAAAAATGGATAATGTTAATAAAATAAAAAATAAAAAAATATTCCTTCTCCATTCTTTTCTCACCATATACTAATATAACAATTGCATCCATCTGTGGCTTTCCTCTGATCAGAGACATGGCAAAAAAAAAAAAAAAAAAAGGAACAAGACGATGTAACTACTATTATGTCGCATGTGTTTTCCCCCTCCACCCCATTTACCGTTTATATTCCAATAGAAGTCGCTGGCACAGTCCCAAGTATCTCTTTTTCTAAACAGCGGAAAGCGGCAATTCGTCTTAGTGGCAACTCTATCACTGGTTCATCGCCTTGTACCCTCCTTGGATGGGGGCCAGATAAAGATGAAGACGACGAGACGAATCAAATGAAATAAAAGGAACTGAATTTCCTTCACAAGTCGGCACGGATACTTTTTTTTCTTGCTTTATCTCCGCCCTTTTTTGTCGCCCAAGTGACCAAGCGGCTCAATTTATGCTGGAAAACCGGACAGAATTTTAATAAATGGTAAAAATTACACATATAGAAATAATAAAAGTAAAATAGAAAGTTGGAATGGTGAGCACGTACACGTGTATATCGAGAAATTTCATTTTTATCTATTTGATTTAAGGTTACCTAAAAATGCTTTAATTAATTGACATACAGGGATTCCGGGCTGAAAGAATCCCAAAGTAGTAACTTATTATTACGGAACTACCCATCAGAATGTAACAAATTGTTCATCCTACGATTGGAAAACTCTCCGAGATTTTTTGGATCAAGTCCGATCGGCCGCACGTGAGGGCATCATTCGTTAATCGCAGACGATAAACTTCATTAGTAAAGATGTTTATCGTCTGCGATTGCCAAATAATGCGCGCACGTGCGGCCGATCGGACTAGAACCAAAAGATCTCTGAGAGTTTTCCAATCCATGGATGAACAGGTTATTACATTCTGAAAGGGTAGTTCCGTAAAAATAAGCCATTACTTTGGGATACTTTAAGCCCGGTCACCCTGTACATGCTATCGTGAAATGTTTATAGAATGTTTTTAAAATTATTCTTACTTTCCTCAAAATGTTACACATATAGGGAGAACCCAAAGTCTGGCCCTGATTTTAAGCATTTTTTGTGCTCAAACCATTATAATTAGACATACGTTTTTCTCCCTGATATACTGTAAGTATTATTATAAATTTTTATACAAGACCATTTACCTCATTAAATTTCAACGTGTGCCCTTCGGTAGATCGGATAATGTCTAAACGGTATTGCAGTTCCCGCCAAGTGTTAAGTTCAACAGTTGCATTCAGGCTGCCCCTTCTAGGAAGATTCTTAACGCTGCCTATTTCTTAAACATTTCATACCATTGCTTTATTGATTTTGCACCAGGAGTTTGCTTCCATAACAACGTCAAAATTTACACTGAACATCAATGGGCGATTTCGTATCATGAAACCAAAGCACATATTGGGTTTTATTTTGAATCGATTTTATTTCGCAAAAATGATGTCTTTCTCACAAATCTTCCCCCAAGTCGCTCTTGAAGGAGCATTTGCACCATATACTGCACAATAAAATAACTAAAACTGACCTATCCGATGACACCAAAGTTAAATTATTATATTAAAGCTTATTTTGCGATGAACTTATGATAAGGTTAAGATATAGGTTCAACTTATACATTGTGATATTCATTCTTATATTTTTAGTATAAAATTTTCAAGCGATTTTATTCCATTCGACCAATCCTTCTTTCAAAGAGTCAATGTTTATTTCCACAAAAGTTGTTTATATTACCAACATGCAAAGAGCTGATGTGAACTGCATTTTCTAGTTCGATACATCATAATGTTCTTGGGCGCCACAGAAAAGAGATATTGATGTTATGAATTGAATTATTTTCATACAGAGGAGCCCACACCAACCAGAAACAGAGTCCCATGCAAATTTAACTTAGAATACATCGATTTATACTTAGGAAAATATTTAGTTTTGCGAATTTCAGTGGAAACTCGTCTAGCTTACTTCTGTAAGTAAAATTATTCTATTTACATCAAGCTGAGGCTTATTTTTATCTCTTAAGTTGATGGCGTGAGGAAGAATTTTGCCTAATAAAAAAACTGTTATGGTTCTTACTTTGAATTGTGATTAATTTGACTACCTGTGAACTCTTAATAAGTATAACAATCATATAAAAATAGTCATACATAATGCAATACAAAACATCTTGAAATTAAATTTACTAGAAAATAATTCCAATTTAAATTTAAGTGATCCTCTCAAAAACTCAATTTTAAACAATCTCTAATATTATCATTAGCCAGTTACTTATAAATATATTTGACTACTTATAGCAAATGGGATCTGAAACTAATGCAATGATAACAATGGAATTATGGTTTGAATTTTTTTTCATTAAGTTTTTGGATATATTCGTTTTAAAAAATTATAATGGCTTTCCTCTTGTATGGTTAAGAATATTCGGCATAATATTGTAATTTTATGTGTAATAAAATATTCCGGATTAAATTTACGTGTTTATTTAAGAAGGCAATGAATGAAATGGAATCTAATTTTAATCACGACACTTCAAAAAACAGTAATTGCTAAAAAGATAACAAAAACAGTAAAAAAATATTAACTTCTCTTCTTACCTTCATTTATAATGGAATTTGAAACAAACTTCAGGAAAAAAAAACTGCATTTTCATATTTTTTCAAATACTTCCAAAATTATTCAAAAAGATTTCAAACTTACAAATATCTCACAGAATTAATTATTTTATATATTATTAACTACTTAGTAATACAATAAAAAACTATTAGCACTTTCGGAACTGAAATTACATTATTAATATACATAACATAAAGTTCGAAATTAAATATTAAACATTTTAAAAAACATTTTTAATTCTTATACTCGACTCAATATATGTTTTAAAATATCGTTTGGCAGATTAATATGAAATTTTCTCATAAAACGTTTGATAATTCTAATTATCCAATGAAAATATATTTGTCTTAAATAAATAAATCGTTTGCTATGATGTTTAACTAACTGATAACTGTTTCTGTAAATGATTAAAAATAGGTTAGTGAAAAAAATATTTCTACAGTTAGAGTTTTGCCTTTAAATTTGTAGCATTATTTGTGTGATCTGCATCTTGTAGCACAAATGTTCGTTGAATAACAGATGTATTAAAATAAGGATGATATAAAGACTTAATTTGATGTACCATAAAACCATAATATTCCACATTTTTTTAAAGAAATATACAATTGTTTAAAATAGACAATTGTTTTCAATTTTTGAATGAAAAAGTAAGCACCATGGAGCATGAGTTACGAAATAAAATAACTAAGAAATGCTTAAACAATTAATGTGGAGCAGCTTTTCCAGTTTCTTTTCCAATTAAAAGAATTACACTATTGTTACAAAACAAACCTTTCACAAAAACGGCATCAAATCTACACAAAAGGAATTAAAAAAAACTATTAATATGGAATCAGCTTTTATACCCCCCCCCCCCCCCAAATAGAAAAACAGGCCTCAATCAGAATCCAAACAAACGATAAACCTGTCCTGCAACTGCTGTTGGCAAACCTCGTTACAGCAATCATTTAATTGAACACTGCATCAATGACGTAAGTTGGGAATTGATGAAGATGTGATGAAAGACCATCATAATTTGCATGAATGGTGTATGTCTCAGCACAACACTTCCTGCAGCTACGGCAAGCCATAAAGGGCAAGGTCGTAAAGGAAAATACTCGTTCTCATTAACAAGTAAGTTACAACTGGGACCACAGAAAGAAGTTTTTCCACAGTTGCACAGAATTAACACGAAGTTTTTGTCTTATTTTTATTTCTTAAGGAATTCGTATTGGTTTCCCTTTTGCTGTTGATACACTAATAAGGGAGTGATGGGCCATCAGAAATTTACTTTATTATTGACCAAAATCAGTGCAAGTCTTCGTGTACTGCAAGTGTATCTTGCTTTAAAGCTAACTGGGCCAAGCAAACAAGGTATAACTTTAGATGGGCCGCAAAGAAAATCAATATTCAAAGAAACATAGGTTTATTTCGTATAATACTTATTGTATTCTGCATCGGGTTTTTATTGTCATATATTATTGTGTCCCAATATCCTGGCCGGACCACAAAAATGTTCGTTGCGGACCGCGAGTTTGACACGCCTAGTGTACAGTACAAGTCTACTGATGCCAAAATATCCAGTATAAATCTATTGATACAAGTTTAAGTCTTCAGAAAATTAGCATTCGCATTCAAGTTCAATGAATACATATTTAAATACTCAACAAATGTGCAGCAAAAAAAAAAAAAAAAAAAAGTGACAATTGATAGACTTGAATGTTGACAACTTTTAAAACCTTTCTTTGGTGTTCACTTTTTTTTTTGCAAATAAATAAATAAGTTTCAGTGGTATCTGAAAACTTTCGTCTACTCATTCCTTCACTTAGGAAAACTCCTAACCTAACTGATCTAATACCTAACTGAAATTTCTTTACGATTTTATAAAATTGAATAGCAGCATTTAATAAATGTAATTGGATTCAGATTTGCTTTTTAGTTAATATCCAAGTTAGGAATCAAAACATTCTTCAGAAAATAGAAAAAAACTACACAGTTCTTTACAAAAGTACTCAATATAAGAAATATAGCACCTTATCTACAAAGGTCTTCATGTTGACAAAAGATAAGTTTAACCATTTTTATACAGTATGATTTAAAAAATAAAAACTAGATTTATATAAAATAAAAGCTAACCCATTCGAAATTTTTTTAAAATCAATTCCATAATTTTATAATAAATAATAATGTCATTTAAAAGTAATGCATAATTATTAAGGCATATACAGCCCATACTATATAGTTAAATCTATATACAGTTACAGTATCAGTATACTATCAATTACATATCTGCGTATATATATATATTAATAATCCAGAGCAGAAAGAAGAATTATTAATATCCATAAATATTAAAACTCCTCAAATTATTTTGGTTTTTGTTCCCTTAACTACAAAAAGATTGTCCTTAATATTAACAAATTTATTAAAGTAATGACCGTTTGAAATAAAAAAAAAGGATAATTTCGAATAGAAAGTTCAGTTAATTTCTAAAGCAGAATTGGCAGCCTATAAAAATGATTGATGACAACTGAAATTGTAGACCGACAATCTCGAAGAAAGAGGGAGAGAAAAAAAACGTCATCTTTGTTATCCCTTCTCGTAACTAATTGGCAGCTTTTCAAGATTTTGACTGTTCGCCTATTAAGCGCCCTATTACATTTTCAGGTTAAGGAAAGAAAAAAAATTCGCTTTTAACATTTTTACTGGTGTCTAGCAGTTCGAACAAAACGCCATTGTCATAGCAGCCATGAATGAGCTGAAAAATGAATCGCGAAAAAGAAAAGTTATTATATGTATAAAAAGATTGGGGTTTTTAAAAAGCAATTTTTCCAACTAAGACTGGACTGTAATTTTCTCTTCAAATACGGTTATGTGGATCTATAACTTGATTTTGTATGAAATCTTTTCATCTGTATAACAGTTGGTATTGGTTGCTACAGATATGATGAATGAGGACATAAAATGATCAATCACCACTAATCGATTTATGGATTGTATCCAAGCTCCAAACCACAATGTTTGGTAACACAAATATTCCCTACTAAATCGTGAAAAGCTACATCGGGTATTGTATTGGTGAACAACACTTTGTTCTTTTGAACCCTTTTCTCCCATCTTTGAGAATTAGAATGCCTTCTTTTGCCAATTGTAAAGTGAAATAATTAAATGTAATTAATTTTAAACTATAGATTTTATAATTACAATAGAATTAATTTGGAGTTAGTAAAAATGCATACCGTTAAATCTGGCGTATTACGCACACCTATACTTCCAAGTTGCAGTTTTTAATTTTTTGGTATATTCACGCACCCTCTTTTTTGCGAAAAAAGCCTGAAATGTACGTCCGCAATACTCTCATCTTTTGAAGCCATTTATTGGAGACATTATTCCAAGTTTTACAAAAAAAAAAAAAAAAAAAGTATACTTCTAGAACTATAATTATAATCCTTTAAATTCATAAGGAACGTCATTTCTTTTAAATAAACAGTATTTCGATCTATGTAGATGTCTAATTTTTTTTCTATGTTCATGTTTTTTTTAAAATTTTTTAAAGCTCTCATTTTTATACCCGGCTTTTTGCGTGCACAAGTAAGTTTCGATATTATTTTTTTGTGTTTTAAGTGCGCGTTATACGCCGGATTTTACGGTATATTTATTACGTTCGTTTTATTTAAAAGCACGTAATATATAATATTATTTCACTTACATTTAAATCTCTATTTAAATTGTTTCTACAATAAAATGCAAATATCAATATCTTAAAAAATATGACATCTGTCCCCCCCCCCCCCTGGATTCTCTCTGCTTTAGAAATATTAAATAATTTCGCAGTAGTTTTCATGAAAAAACATCCCCCAAAATAAAAATTTATTACAAAAAGTGAAAAATGACTTTTTAAATTAAATAAATTAACAATCCTGAAATCTCTGAATTCAGATTTTTAATACGCTCAGCATTCAAAACAATATGCATTCTATTTATCTAAGAATTGCATAATATGAAAAGTAATTAGTTACGAAAACAAAAAGTTAAAGTTACAAAAACACGCGAGGCTTTCTATTCCAATGTAATTAATTAAATTTCTTTATCAATAGAATCAATATATTGGTGAGTGTTTAGCAACTACAAAGTAAAAGAAAGTTGTTACTTGAAATTCAGGTCATGCTTTTTCTGCACAATAGTTCCGAATTAATACAGTGAAACAAGAACTAGATTTACGAAAGTTTCTTAGCATTTTTTTTTTTTTGGTTCGTAAACTAGTTTATTCTTCATTATCAAAGCTATTAATTTTTAAAGCTTTCTTTTTATTAATTTTTACTTTGTTCGCCATCATCTCTTAACGGTGTTCTATCCTATTACAAAATCATTTAAGTACGTAGAATGGCAACATTTAATTCTGATGCATTTATTTTACCCTATTAAAATAGCTGTTACGTATCGAATCAGTGCATTTGCAATAAAAAGCTTTCAGAGCGATTAAATTTTCAAAAGGGAAAGAAAACGATTTTAATTTATTTGCTTAATAATTTCTACTATTTTTAAATACAATAAGATTCGTTTAAATATTTACAATTGGAATAGAATTTGAGTTATGCACTATTCTCAAGAATTTTATTCGTATATCTAGTCTATAACAATGGACAATATTGAAAGAGAGAGAACAAAAGAAAAAAAGTCAGCTTGTAAATATGATTTCAGAATTCCCTTTAAAAGACTATTAACAATCGAATTTATCGAGTTCTAAACATTCTAAACTGCATTGGAACTTATATTTCAAAGGTATATCAAGAATTGAGGCAACCGCGAACACAATTTTTTTTTTTAAATTTCTAAAAGAAATTTGGCATTTTTCCGTTTTGCCGGCGTAAGCGATAAAGTCGCCAAAAATGACGCAATTGACGCCAAACGGAATATTCCCGCTAGTAACCTTTTATCACCACATTTACAAAACAAGTCGTGGTCTTTTTCCTTATCAATAACGTCTTTTTCATAACATATAAAAAATGGATGAAAAATCAACGAAAACTAATATTTATTGATGTATTTTATGTGTATATTGTGTGTAGTCGCCAATAACGCTAACGGCGAGATTTGCACCAAGTACAGAAATTTTTCAACTTCACACAGTAAAAAAAATAATTTTTATTAGATGCTAAAAAAATAAAATACTGAAAATGTTTCTACTTTTTCAAAGGTTGAAAACAAAAAGACACTACGTACTAAAAATATTAAAATATAAAAGAGGAAAAAACTATGGTATGTGCTTTAAGTTAACCATAAGCAATGAGTGTGTGTAAAGTATTGTGTTTTAGAAATCTATAAATATATTAATACATTTTTAAAACTATCATATAGCCAAGAGATTCCCCAGTTGGAGGAAGTGAAGTCTATAGGTCTATAGCAGAGGTTCCAAAACTTACTGTGTCCAAGGACCTTTTTTTTATATTAAAAACTTGACCATGAGCCCCCAAATAAAATAACTATTTCAATGAATAATAGAAAAATAAATTTAATTTTTATTTAGGTTGTGTAATTAACAATAGGAGAATGATTGTACTACTGAAATCCAAAAGAGAATTACTATGGCTAATAAATGTCTTAATGGAATACGAAAATATATGAAACCGAATGTAATCAAAAGAAAAACAAAGGTTCTATTGTATAAAAGTCTTAAGATCAGAAGATAAGACTTATGCATGTGAAAGTCCATGTCTAGAACAGATGAGAATATGATAAGTTTTTACGAAAGGAAGATCTTAAGATTTATTTTTGGGGGAATTCTAGAAAACGGAACGCAGCGAAGAAGATCAAATTTCGAGCTCTATCAAATCATATAAGGAATCTAACATTGTTAACTTCACCGAAATATAACGAATTAAATGGGCAGGTCCTATTGTCAGAATGTACGAAGAACACACCACTCATAAAGTCTTCAATGCCCAACCAATTGGCACACGAAGAAGAGTCAGGCCAAATCTAAGATGGATTGATGACCGAAAAAAATACATCCTAGTTTTGAGAACTAAGAATTGGAAAACACTAGCAGGAAGAAGGATGACATGGAAAAGGCTTCTTGAGAAGTCCAAGGTCCACTTTGGGCTGTCGAGTCACTGAGGACGGAAGGAAATATGATTATTTGTGTTATTTCAGTATTTCTTGAAGAAAGAAATGTGTGACATCGTTAACTTCATCAATGTGAAAACGAATTAAATGGACAGGCCACATTGTCAGAACGGACGAAGACCGCACCACTAAAAAAGTCTTCAACGCCCAATCAATTGGCGCGCGGTGAAAAAAGCAAGCCAAATCTAAGATCTTAATTATTTTATTTTTTCTAATATCTAAATTATTTTCCTTTTCAAAATTTATTTCTAAAAAGATAAATTTTTATTAAAATTTAATAGTTTTATTATTTACTTTCACTTATAATTTTTACACTGGGAATTGGAATAAATCATTACAGTCATCTAAAAATACCCGATAGGAGATTATAGCCTGACAGGGCTATGTGCTCTAAGTATAAAAACAAATGATAAAAACAACGATGAATTAATGGTCTAGAAAAAGACCTAGTTTTGCGAACTAAAAATTGAAAAACGCTAGCAGGAAGAAGGTTGGTCTGGAAGAGGTTTCTTGAGAAGGCCAAGGCCCACCCTGGGCTCTCGAGCCCCTGAGGAAGGATGGAAATTTAATTTAAATGTCCTGAATGGTAAAAGTTGACTTGAAAAAAATATAAAGGAAACATTGTGATATCTGAAGTAGTATTTATTCAAATTATAGCTTTTACTTTAAAGTATAGAAATACATTTTTGTTTTGTGGCGGTATCTAAGTAAGCCAGTAACAGTCTCCGGAAAGGAGTGATCACTTTTGTCTAGTGGTATGTTACGTGCTTACGAATCTATAGGTCGCGGGTTCTAATCCAGCACACGTTCATGCTCCAAGGTCCCGCTGTCGCTCATAGTTGTTCAAGCATTCAGCTTGACAATTCTGTGTTACTTGTGTTAATGTAGTAAAAATAGTAATGTCTTATTTTATAAGAAGAGAATGTCGAAAACAAGTGTCAAGAAAAGGAAACATATAATTTTAATACAGAACGGCCACACCTACGTCAATGGGTGGACCGCAACACCTTAGAAATATTAGAAGTAGCCCATATCCAGGAAAAGTCCGCCCATCCCTGCTATATATTAATCCTTTCGCGGATCCCCTAACGTTTTCCACGCAACCTCAAACTAATCTTATCGTGCTGGAAAGGGAACGATGATGGAAAAAGTTTGGGAATCTCTGGTACAGACATTAATAAAAGCAAAATTCTTAGAAACTTCCAAGAGTAGCTTTAAAAAAAAAAAGCGATGCTCAATCCTACAAGTTCTAAAAGTTTTCATTGATGCTAAACTTTTTTTTAATTAAAAAAAAAAAAAAAAAGGAAAATTCTTCCAGCACGAGGGGAAGAAAAGGGAGAAACAGGGGGAGGATTTTCAGACACAAAATACCACAGTACCTTTTTTGCATTAATTAAATCTAGAAAAGAATGTCATACATACTCGATTGCACTTTATTCTCATTAATTATAAATTTTTAATTAATTCTAAGGAAACCTTTCGGACGTTCTATTAAAAAATATATATATAAGGACGAAAAATGTTGCTATTCACATTCCCTCCCTTCTCTTCCAATCTTTAAACTGATTATTTCTTAGTTCGTACAGATTTTATTCCATATGTAGAGACGTTTATTGCGGTTTAATTATTTAGGGGAAAAACAAGCTTCAGGGGGGAAATATCGTTTCAACCTTTAATTAATATACATACGTATACAAATCTGCCAAAAAAAAAAATCGGTGATATTTATTTTTTAAGCCTGACAAATAAAATCGATATTTGAAGGGGTTGTATGTACTCTTGTTTGACTTATTACATAAATAAAAAAAATATCCCTCTCTCTGACTTTAATCACATTGGCAGGCTTTAATTAATAAAATTCTTTAAAAGAAAAATGAAAATAATAATAATAATAAATATCTAATTTAATCAGAAAATATTTCGAAAGTTACAGTGTGTTTTTTAAATGTTATTTTTAGAATTAATTCTTAAATAAAAAATATCAAAGCATAAAAAAATAGAAACATTTAAACTAGATTTTTTCCCATGAAGAAAAAAAATATTTGGAACTTTTTTTATATAATTGTTTTTTTTTAATCAAGGAAAAAAAAAACTTTTTTCACAAACGTGGGGGAGGGAGGGTTTTTTTATTTTATAATTTAAAGAACAAATATGTCCAAAAAAATCGAATACATACAAGGTCTGTTCAAAAAATATCCAACCTTGAATTTTCAAGCGCACCGTAGAGATTGTAAAGCGACGCCACTGTGCACAGTAGGAGGTGACAGCTTAATGCACATGATTGAATTTTTCCCCTTCGTTCCAATGTACCAGTCGTTTCCTACAGGAAGTCGAGTAAGGTGCTGGTTTTCGTGTTCGTCGGATTTTTATTTCTCTAAAGATGACTGAAAGACCTGAGCATAAGTACTGCATCAAATTTTTGTCAAAATTTTGGTGTAATTTTCCAAGTGAAACAATTCGTAAGATTCAGAAAGTGTTTGGAAACGATGCTACTGGGGTCACACAAATAAAGGAGAGGTTTAACAGATTCAAAAGTGGCCGCACGTCGGTAGAGAGTGACCAGCAGTCTGAGATGCCACAAACCGCTCGAAATGCAACTGTTGTTGAAAGGGTGGAAAATCTGATAGAGAAAAATCATCGTTTAACCGTACGAGAGACTACTGAACAAGTTGAGATCTCAGTACAGTTTCTCCACACGCTATTGTCTGTTATGAGCAGAAAATTTCATGCTTGGAAATTTGCTTCCAAACTTCTGTCGTTGAAACAGAAAAACTCCGTTTTGCAGTTGCACAGAATCTACTGGACACTATCAACGCTGAACTTGACTTATATTGACTTCTGGCTGTTCCCAAAAATGAAAATGCCATTGAAAGGTCCCGTTTTTAGAAGTAGAGATGAGATAATGCAGAAAGGGAAACAAGAGTTGAATATCATTTTAAAAGAAGCCTTTTCTAAATGTTTTCGTCCGTGGAATGAATGCTGGACTACGTGTATAAAGTAACAATGGGGTTTACTTTGAATTTTATTAGAACCCTAATCTCGCAAAGTAACTACGAAATTTTTCAGGCCAAAAACAGACCTTGTATTTTAATACAGCTTACTTATAATACAATTTACATTACACTGATTTGTTGTTCTAAAATTGATACATTTTTTTCAAAGTCCCATACACACATTTTTTAATATCTAAATTAAAAAAAAAATTTCAATTCATATAACCAATAATGATTTTCATTTTTAGATTAAAAATCACAGGAAAATATTTTACTCTTCACTTTGAATACATTAAAAAAAATTATATATACAGTAAAGAAAAATATTTCTTCTAGAATTAACACTTACAATGTTTGAAAATTGTTATATATTTAAAATATAACAATTTTCTAAAAAGATATTTGATGAAATATTAAAATTTTAATCTAAAAACTTATTTATAATAAAATATTTGAAATGATATTTGAAAAAATGTTTCTCATTCTAAAAATACATGCTCAAACAACATTTTTTTATAAAGAAAAATTCGGAGTAATATCTGTAGAATAATAAAAGTTTCTAACCTCAATACCTTTTAAACACAAAAAAAAAATACTATAAAACACAAAAAGTAAAACAAATGGCAATATTTAAAAAAAATGGCAATTCAAACATCACAGATTAAAACTCCTTTAATACAATTTTTTAAAATGAATTCGGAATTTCATCTTCAGAAGGAAAAAAAAAAATCGAGCAGACGATAAAAATAAAATAAATAAATAATTTTAAAGGGGAATATTTTCAATAAAGAGAGAGAGAGGATGGTATTTTTCTCGTATATGTCATCGAGATGTCCAAGCTCCAATTGTGAGATGAGCGAGGAAAAAAAAAAAACATTCAATTTGAGCCGGGAGATCGATTTAGAAAGTGATTGGAGATGCTTGGGGTGTGCTCCAGGGTAACTGAGGAATGCAGAGAAAATGAACCATGGAAGGTGAGAAAGAACTCATGGTATGTCAGGAGAAAAAAAAAGAACGAATCAGACTGATAATGGAGAGAGGAAGTATACGGGGTGTTCTAATTTATTGTTTAACTTCAAAGAATAAATGCTCAAATCAGTGAACATTTTAGGTGTTGCCAGAAGATTCTTCTTGAATGTGTGCAACCCTATCTTATTTTATACATTTTTTAAATTATCAGTTCTTTCAACTAAACAGGTTTTGATGAGTTTGAATTGGTATTGCTTTAAAACAGCGTTTCTCAAACTGTGGGGCGCGCCTCCCTAAGGGGGCGTGATAACTCTACGAGTGCGAGCATATTGAAAAGTCGAAAACAAAAAAGATTATTTTTTTTTAAAGAAAAATTAGTAATTTACCTGAAAGTAAATAAAATAATTCCGAGATAATAAAAAAATTAACATTTACACTGATATAATACATTTATAAATGTATCAGTAGTGCAAATGTATTTTATAATTAATGTAACAATACTAAGTTAAGAACAAATTTAATAATTTCCAGTGACCTAATGGGTTTGTCACAAAAACTTATGTACAAAAATTAAGACTTATCATGAAAATTTGTACCGTTTATAATTAATTCCTTCACCGCCGATTAAAAGTTACGCTATTCTCTTCCCAATGTCTCCGTTTTCCACGTAGGCTCGCGTATGTCAGGCATGTCAAACACGCGGCCCGCCAATACCTTGGTTGCGGCCCGCGGAGAAATTTTACAAAATTTTAACTGTCAATATTTAAGGGTTTTTTTTTATTTTAAAATTCTTTTCTGGTAAACTTTTTATAAAAAATTTACAACACATTAACCTGTTATCTATTCTTTTTTTTAAAAAAAAATCTATTTAATTATAGAAATAGCCTTTAAATAAAAATTATTTTCAATATTTTATTGAAATTCTTTCATTTAATTTCACTGTAATAAACTAATTCTTATTAAATTCTTAAATGCACTTTTGCATATTATTTGCTATGTATCGCACTACGATTCATCGTGTGTGAGACTTTTTTTCTCTTTGAAGTGTCCAATCAGTAAGAGGCGAATAGCATGGCGTCAAAGACCATTGAAGATTTATTTTTTTTAAAAATTTAAAACCCCCAAGAAGTCCAAGTCAAAGTGCAGTGTTTGCGCAATCGTTTGTGAATGAAAGTGTATTTTGGTTTTTATTCATATTAAAATAAAAAGTTATTTAATGAAGATACAATGACACTTCAAGAACAGAGTAAGAAAAGCTAAACTGAAGATGAACATCGTAATTTTCAAGAAAAATGGGAACTGCAATATTTTAATGCCCATAATAAGAATAAAACATAAGGCCTGGTATGTAAAAAATCTAATTCAGTCGCAAAGGAATATTATTTTAAAAGGCACTATGACAGAAATCAGAAAACAAACTCTGACCAACATGCTGTGAAACTTTGAGAAGACTAGTAGTCGGAATTGAGATCAATTTAAAAATGAAAAAAATGTATTCACTAAATTTGTTGATGGAGTGAGTGAGCGAATGTTAACAACGAACTATTCAGCTACTCGAGGGAGTTTGGTCACGAACCTCGTTATTTGGAACCATGGTTAAGTGACGAGGACGATATCTGAGCTGGCACCCCCTCTCCTGCCTTCCACACCACACCAAGTGTTGAACGTCTTAACATCGACATATTTAACGTGCATCAGCCCCCTCTGCATTGAGGATCTTCAGCGGTATTAGGACGGAACTCATGACTCGAGTCCGTTACCTTGACCACTAGGTTACCGCGGCCACCTAAATTTGTTGAAGATTATACAACTGCTATAAAAACTATATATTATCCCTTTTAATCGCAAGCAGGTCGAAACCATTTACTGAAAAGAATATATTAGTGAGTGCTTAATTAAAGTGGAGGAATTACCGTATTTACTCGAATTTAAGCCGCACTATTTTTCCAATGTTAATGCTACACAAAATGGGGTGCGGCTTAGAATCGAAGGGAAAAAAATTTATTGGATGGGGTATTTAGAGAAATTATGAGTTCCGGTAATTAAAAATTTGTAATACTGATATAATAACAAATAATTCACGTGTTATTAGTTCTCCTTTTAAAGTTATTTTGATTGCGTAAAATTTGATATCGATTAACCATTTTACATTATTTTTCCTTTTTCACAATAACCTTTTGAGAATTTTGGGTGCAGCTTAGAACAGATGGCAAATTAGATTCGAACATAAAAGCGGTATTATGTCCAGTGCAAGTAAAAAAAAAATTTAAAGTGTAATTTTAAGTTGAAATTCTGTAACCAGCAGAGATGATGAAATAGTGGAGAATTATAGTCATGTATTATGCATAATACATGTTTTTGATGCACTTTTAGAAATCTTGATGAAGTGTAAGTTATCCTTGTAAAAGTTGTTTTGTGTCTTACAAATGATAGAGCATTTACCATGACTAGTGTTTCTAAAGCAGTTGCAAGATTAAAAGAAACAAGCAAACAACATGGTAATAGTACAATTTTGAACATTTTCATCGTATTATTACTTAGCAAGTATTGTACTTGGATATACTGGACATGTTTTAAAATAATCAGTATAACTGAAACTTTATTCGAGCATGTAGATTTTGGCATTGTCGATTTGCATCATTTCTGGAAGATTTAGAATGATAATTTATCGATCAACCATATTACATGAAAGTTCAATGGATTTTGACCAATAAGGGTTAAAACGATTTTTTAAATCGCTGAATGAAACCATTATTTTCTTGGAAACAAGAAATAACAATTATTAAAGTGTAAAAGATGATTAAATGATGATGAAAGTGAATTGAAAGATGAACATTGGGTAAAGCACTTGGCTTTCTCAGTTGATATTACAAGTCAACTTAAGCTTCAAGGCAAAAATCCATTTGCAACGATGCTATTTGATAATATTAACGCTTTCGAACAAAAAATATTACTGACAAATTATTAAAAATAGAAAGAGAAAACTTGTCTCACTTTGAAAGTTTTTTTTAAAAAAAATCTATTGATTAAATCATTAAAATTAAAATTTATAGAATATTAAATTAAATTATTAGAAATGGAATTCGATCGAATATTTTCTTATTTAAAAAAATTTGAATTACAATTTCATTTCTTAATTTCACCTCTATCTATCGATATTGTAATTGTTGATGAAAAGTTACAAATGGAATTAATTGAAATCTTTTTTGATTCTTTGCCGAAGCAAAAAGTTTCGAAGTAATAAGTCTAGATATTTATACATTCATCCGTAGATCGGTTTCTTAAAATATTATCATTTGTTACGCGTATAATGGCTACGTTCGGAAGCAATCATTTTCTTTAATGAAAAGTAACGAAAATTCAGAACGGTCGAGATTAAATGATAAACATTTATCATCATTTTTTAAAAATTATATCAACTCAATATTTTCAACCAAATTTTGATGAATTGCTTTGAGAAAAAAAAACGACGTCAAATATCTTCTAAAATTAACATTACATTCTATTTCGTATAACTTTTATTTTGGTTTTTTTATAAAACAATATCAAATAAGTATAGTTTAAAAGTAAAATTAAATATTAAACGATTATGTATGTATAATATATAATACACTGAGTTTTATAAATACATAATATAATCATCCTAAAAATCCTGTTTTATTAATTTTTTGAACATTGGAAACATGCGGCCCTCAACTTAATGTAAAATAGCTCATGTGGCCCGTGATATCAATGAGTTTGACATGCCTGGCGTATGTGATGTATTAAAGGGGAGGGCGAGAAAAGGAATAAATAAGCAAATTCTCTGAAATAAGTAAATCCTTCGCAAAGACTGTCAAGGACCTTTTATTGCATTACAAAGCCTTCAGAATAATTTTATCGATAGCAGCGCACAGAAATGATAGTACTTCGGAAAGACGTATGTATACGCGTCTGGAACCTTTAACTCACCGGTTGAGCGAGACGTTTATATTCGCTGTTGGCGCTGAAGAAGTTGAAGTCGTGTTGTAACCTTAGAATCAAAGTATAGTATTATTCAATTGTTATTTGTATGGAAAGGGGAGGGGGATGGAAATTATGATTGAATATTGGGTCGCAAATATTGAAAGTTTGAGAAGCACTGCTTTAAAAGAACCAAAACACTATACATGATGGATCTGTCAATTTTGAATCAGTCATATAAGAGAAATACACTCTTCAGCTGATACCACGCTTTCCTAACTTTTCCACACCACACTACGCGAAAGTTCCATTCTCAATTGATGTGAAGCAGCCAGCATTATTCTATGCGATGGATATTTTGAGAAACTGAGATTCGAATTCACGAACTCGATTGTGAAGTCATCAGCCATAAGCTCAAAAACAGAGGTGGGCATTAAGTCGATCGCGATCGCCCAGTTGGCCACCAAGACATCTTGGAGTGACCGCCTGAAGATTAGCAGTTCGTAATTATATACCTCAATATTCAAGATTGGCTGACAGTATGCAGACAAAGCCTTCTACTGACTATAACTACAAAAACTAACTTTAGCTGAAAATGTTTTATTTTTTAAATGTATTTTGAATTGTTTGATAATAAATGAATCAGTTGATTTTTTTTATTTGTGGTTATTATTATGTTTGTTTCTTGCATTTTGCTTTAATTGCGATTTTAAAAGTGTGGTTTTTTATTTTAGTTTTATATATATATGTGTGTGGGTGGGTGTAGGTAAGTGAATTACGTATTTATTATTAACTTATAATAAATATTGTTGACCTTTTTCTCAGCTCACCACACTGGGTGGACCGCAACACCTTGAAAAAATTAGAAGTAGCCCGTATCCTGGAAAAGTTTGCCCACCCCTGCTCAAGAACATGGCCCTAGGAGGCATGGATCAAAGCAGAAGTCACAAGAAAAATGTTATGAAGAAAATATAAAGAAGAAAACAATGTCAATTACAAACATTAATTTTAGAATTTCTTTGTCTCGGAGTTTTAGCGGAAAGAAACTAATAACTTGCTATCTATGAACTATAAGGCCGATAATTTACAAAATATTCTACTGTTTAATAGATCCCACAATGCAACATATTGTTCATTGAATTCCCAAAATTATATGCATCAAATATTGAAGTGAAAAAAGACAAGGAATAAAGGGAATTCATGAATATTATATTGTTAAATTCTACATCAAATCAAAAATATTGATTGAAAGGCATGCGGAAAAATACAACCCAATGATTAAAAAATATTAAGACATTTTTTCCATTCCATTTTCGAAAGCATTTTCCTGTTTATTTTAATTATCAATTTAAAGATTTTCAGGTCTTTCAAAATATGCCTGAAATCGATTCAAAAGAACAACCAAACAGGAGCTTTTTTTTTTTTTTGCTTCATATTATCCTCATTAAATTGAAGTGAAAACAGTAATCTAAACTTACAAAAGTATTAGTAATTTCTTATAGGATAAACATTAATTCTCAAATTCATAAGAACTAGCAGACAGAAAGTTTAAAGTTACCGTCTATTCGAAAGTTAATTTATCAGCCAT
This sequence comes from Trichonephila clavata, assembly GCA_019973975.1. NCBI lineage: Eukaryota > Metazoa > Arthropoda > Arachnida > Araneae > Nephilidae > Trichonephila > Trichonephila clavata. The sequence goes on along the minus strand of BMAO01020097.1, from coordinate 6,795 downwards.
TTCTGATTGATGAATGTTACGTTAACCCTATATACTCGTAATTATCAAACGATAATGAAAGTTCTGCAGAGTTGAGTTCTTGAATTCTTTATCCGATTTTTTAACAAATTTAAAAATGATTCTGAATTATTATAAAATCCACAAACGGATAATCAAAGCTAACGTAAAAATACACTGAAAACTCGATGTGGCAAAAATTTAATTACACAGAAAACCTGCATAAATTTTATGATTTTTCAGATGTTTTTTTATACATTCTATACAATACTCTAGACTTGCATCAATAGAAAATTCCACACGATTAATATTGCCTTTTCCAATTCAAAATAGTTAGTAGACAGAAACCTGAATGGTTTATTCCAAGAGGAAAAATTATTATAAATTATAGTTTAAAAAACTAAAAAACACCCTTTTATAGTTAATCGAATTAAGTTGTAACTTAATCTTTTAGTCGCCAAATTTAAAATTAGTCACCAAATCAGGAAATGGGATCTGAAATTAGTCGCCAGATGAGAGATGGGATCTGAAAATGGAGAATCGTTAATCCTGATGACCCTGATCAAGACAATGGAGCAAAATTATAAAATTACTGTATTGTCATCGGTCGTCGACAAGCGAGTAAAATTTCGATTCAATCTGACCTTTTAAAGATGGTAAAAATTGAATTCATAGATTCCGTTACATACAAGTGAAGCTTATAAAAGGATGTTAAAAAGAAATTAATCACGAATTTTATCAAGATAAATCAATATTTTCACAAATTACACATTACTGTACAACAGGGGTTCTTAAACGTTGCGAGGTGACGATCCCTTTTTTTGTACAAAAACTTTGTGTGACCACCATAAGCATTGCGCAAAGTTTGCACATGCTTGGATAGTTCTATATGTGTTTCATTAGAAATATATTATTGTTTCGCAGTCATAAACAACCATAATAAGTTTTTACTTTGAATATAATGACATAGAAATTTTAATTATGCAACAAAATAAAAAAAAACCCCATTTCATAACGTTATTACACGGTAAATTATACATAAATTATAATCTGTTTATTAAGTGTAACTATTTTAAGTTAACTTCTGAGATTATCACTTTATATTAACAATGACCTATGAAATATTTAAATATCAATGGGAAGGATTTGTTGGATTATCTTTAATTATGTTATTAAATCATGGAGTAATAATCGACAGCGCCAGATGAGGTACCTCCACAAAATTCTTTAGATTTGATCGGATACTTTGATTTTATGGTTGTTAAAGACGAAAATGTGTCTCACACATAAATAAGTTGTAAAAAAAAAAGTTAAAAGATACTGTATTGCATTTCAGAAACTGTTGGAAATTCTTTTGCAACTCCTAGCCAAAAGTCTTTTAAGGACTTCGTATTAAAATCAATTTGTAACATTAACTTTGTTGATAACTCAAAATCAAACTCATACGAGGATGAGTCAGAAAGTACGTTTCCCCTGTCGACAGTGGTCATAGAAGAGAATGCGAGTCAAAACATAGAATGAAACATAAAAGATAAGACAACTTTATTTTTCCACATAAGTACTAAGTACATTGAGATATTTGTCATACCGCATAAGCTTCAAAAAGCCCTCCAGGAAAAACTCAGGGCTTTTCATACGGAAGAAGTATTTAACGGCTATGGGTGAACGACGAAACAGCAGGTGAACGTGCAAGACACCGATATACCATTGAGTAGAGGTCGATCGCGATCAAGCAGATGGATTCGGAAAAAAGTGGCCTGGGCTTTTTTCATATCAGGCGTTCTGATGTTAGATGACAATGCGAGACCACAATTGGTAACGGCAATGCAAAACCATATTGCAACTCTTGGTTGGGAGCGTCTACACCATCCGCCATACAGTCCTGATATCGCACCAAGTAACTTTCATCTGTTTCCGGCTTTGAAGAAGGATCTCGCCGGAAGGCGCTTTGGAAGCAACGCTGAAATCAAACAAGCCGTTAAACGCTTCTTCCATTTTCTAAGCCGTGAGTTTTTCCTGGAGGGCTTTTTGAAGCTCATCAAGCAGTATGACAATTCCATATATACTTGGTACTTATGTGGAAAAGTAAAGTTATGCCTTATCTTTAATGTCTCATTCTATGTTTTGACTTTTCCACACATCTGAGACCGCAGTCGACAGGGGAAACTTATTTTCCGACTCAACTTCGAACATGAAAAATCCTAAAATTTTTGGTGACTTCAGCTGCAAGTCACTCGACCCCTATTTTAGAAACACTGCTGTACAACATTCACATAAAAATGCAATTCAAAATTTAAAAAAAAAATACTAACTAGTTTGAATCGGGGGAAAAACAGATACAAGACCAACAAAAAAAAATTACTTTATTTTGCGTCTTTCAAGCCATTACGTCACATGTTTTTGCAGGTACGGGATAAGAAGAAAAAGAAAAGTCCGTAACGCAAAATACACTATAAAAGTAATTTTGCTTATCAGCGTACTACTCCACTTTATCAGACAACAAGCACGTCAAAACGCGTCAAGGTAAATTTAAGTTTCGGAAAGTAAATAAAAGGGAAAACGTAGAAGAGCTTCATCGTTAATCTCTTTATCTTATCAACTATAAGCTTCACGGCTTTAACTGGAGATTAAAGCTTTTACAAGATCATTTGTCGATCAATGGTTTTACTTGGAGACGGCCGCCGATGTCCTTAACTAAAAACATTCCAAAATAGGAAAGATGTGGAGGGAAACAAAAATTAATGACTCAAAAAAACTATTTTTTAAGAGGTTTAATACGGAAAAAATAATGAATAATGCATTAAATAATTATTTAGTTCACTAAAATGCAATAACTTCATTAAATATAATGGAACGTAGGTTGAGAACCGTGATAATCTGATTGGTAGAATAACGGATTCCGAGTAGGTAGCTGAGAGGTCAAGGTCACGAATTTGGAGCTGTTTTTTCTGTCCAGTTCTGGGTTCGAATCTTGGTGCGAATAAATGCCATGTAAAGGGGTCTATACATGTCGAGGTTAGTAGTCCTCCCGTTGATGTGGTTTTCAGAGCGGGATGCCAACTCAGGTGTCGTCTTCGTCCTTAGATCATGGTTCAAAATTATGAGATGCGTGTTTCTAAGTGGATGTTAAAAAAGAATTTCATAACCGATATGTATCGCGATAACTGTTCAGATACAGAGCTAACACCTGCCTAAATTTTTGACTGTCCAGCTATTATTGCTGCTCTACAAAAAACAGGGGTCCTGTTTTAGTCTATAAACCTCTGTGGATAATATTGAGCAGATTGCCAAAGTAGTCATCTGAGCTCGTAGCATTGTCTGATTTGATCCGTCATGGAAAAGATATCCTCATCATCGAGAGACTGACGTATTACACTGTCGACCAAATTCGCTAAATTAAAAAAGCATCGCAAACTCAAAAGACATTGCAAATTCTATCATCGTATGTGTGAACAAGATTGAGTTTATACCAGCGTAGTAACAGTTTACCATTATTGGCTGATATAGCGCCTTTTTGGGACGTCCTTTCATTGTCCTTTAGATTTCTCATGTTGGTGCAGCATGAGAGCTGGACATCTTTATGTAGGGCAGAAATAGAAAGTAGAAACGTCAACAAACAAGAATTTGTTAGCTTCAAAACATATGAGGAGGATAGAACTCGCTACCTTTGGTTCCGTAAGCACGTAACATACCACTGGACCAAAATTATCACTTCAATCCGGAGGCTGTTACTGGCTTATATAGGAACCGCCACACAACTCCTCCACTAGAAAGCGAACAAAGATATAGTAATGGCGAGCCTGAGAGTTGTTGCTATTGCGTCAAGTTGTCTGACGGCTTTGATTGCTCTTGCGGCGGGTAGATGGCGCCACGACAGCTGCGCGAAGGCTGAGTTTTCTTAGTTTAGCATCAAGGTCACCAATGAAGAGGATAGAACTCTCTAATCTTTGGTTCCGTAAGCACATAACATACCACTGGATCAAAATGAACACTTCAGTCCGGAGGCTGTTGGCTTATATATGAACCACCACACATATCATTTATTTGTGGTTCGAAGCTGCAAATGTATTACAATTGGCTCTTAAAAAAAAGCGAATCCAGATTCGATAACACATTTGATAAATGTGGGCCCACAACACGGTTCTGTCCATTCGTATAATCTACAAGTGAGTTTTTCTCTCCATGACAAGCGGATTTCATCCGCTGGTGTTTTTTAACAAGCAAACTAAGCGCTTGCCCATAAATTTTATCTGTTCGATATTTTCCCCACTCCATACTTAAAGTAACCACAGCTTATGTAATTAATTCTAATAGCTCTGATGAAGTACATTCTTATTTTGGGATAGGAACTAATTTACACGCTATTTGCTATTTTTGTTTATAAGTGTGGGCAAACATGTATTTATGAATTATTGTTACATCCAGTGGATCCTCGGGACATAATTTCAGTATGAAATTTCCTTTTTATTCAATTAGACAAATTTTTTAAAAAAAAAAAGTTTTCATGCAATATCGACTATTATTAACAATTTTTACCCAGGAGATACCATCTGACTTCCTAAATACAATTATGACAAATTCTGTAAGTCTGCGCGTTAGAAGAATGATTTTACCTAAAACAAATCATACAGTTTGATCAACGTGTTTGCTCAAAATTAAAAAAAACGAAGATCATTCGTTCAACGTCTATTCTCTATATATGGAATGTTGTTAATTAAAACAAATAATAAATTTAAGCAAAAACAATGTGCATTAGTGTTGCACTCCAATATATATTCTAAACTCAGTTTTTTCATGCAAATAAATTTCACCTGATAATAGCTCTGTTATATAGTTCCAGATACTACTCTACTAAGCCATAGATTACAAAATATACACTTTTAACGTAGGCATGTTACAATACGTTTGCTCCATATAAAGAAATTTTACTTTTAAAAGAAGTTTCTCCACTAATCTTTTGACAGCACGACAAAAATTTATGCTTTTGCACTACAGATTGATACATTGTTTTATATGTAAACTGGAAACTGAACATAGGTAGGTGGCACCAGTTGGCGAGAACTCTCTAGTATAGATTTAGCTCCGAGCCAACTGTTTCAGCCTTTTTATAATCAGTTCGAAAAGTATAGAGATCCCATATGGTTGAGATCCTTTTTGCTTATTAAAATTTGTGACATTTACAGACCGCTTAATTATTTCAGTCAACAATACGGAGTTTTGTTAACTTTTAAGACAATTGAGAGAATTACATTTGTATCTCGTTGCCCTCAAATGAATTCTTTTTAACTTTGGCATCCTACTTGGCATGTTAGGCAGAGAAAGTGTGCCAAGCCTTTTCAACATACCCTGGAAATGTGCTTCAAAAATGACAGGTACTTTTGTCTTATTCTTTACTAAAATACACAGCTAAACTACAAGAAGCACTTGATTTGAGGATGGGCCAAACACATTATACGCGAAGCCTTGCCCAAGCCCAGAAATATTACTGAAAAAAAGAAGATGCGGAATATTTTGACACAGATTCTCACAAGAAGCCAATTTGGTCTATACGGGTAAAACGGACGAGAATACTCTAAAGAGGGAGCACCCATATAATATTCAATTGAAGACCCATTAACAACTTGTTCCTGTCCATGGCTACGTGAAAGGACTGAGAAAGTGATCAAAACTGGCTCCTCGTGACGTCAATGAAACCAGTCACAATGCCAGTTGACGTCACATGAAAGTTTCGCTTTACACCTGCGATAAGCTGTATGTAAATGTTTAGTGACTTCCGCGTGAATGCCTCCTAGAAGTAGGTTTTTTTCTCCAGAGAGCGTCCATCACGCCTTCGTAATTACCAATGAAAGATGGTGTGAAGAAATGATCAGGGAGCATGGTTGAGATTACAAATTTGATACTTATAAATCCACACAACATCGCTTTTTTTTTCATTCCGAATCTGTTTAGTACGTATTAAGATTGCAGCATTCGCGCCTAACTTCCAAGGGTTGTTGGGCTAGTCTTTTATATGTTTTACAACAGCGGAGTTTTTTGAATAAGAGATTTTATTTTTCAATTCCTGCAAAAAGTTCACATCTCCCTATATCTTGTTCAAATTTACAATCGTTAATAAAAAACATTTTAAAGCGCTCAATTGAGCTGAAATTTTATATACACGATTATTTTGAATGACGATACGGTAATTTAATTATAATTAATAAAAATTAATTGATTGAAACTAATTATTCAAAGAATTATAGATACATCATTTTTGGCGACTTGTGTCAAAACTTTAAAAGGTTTTTCTCACGTTTTAAAGCGCTCATTTGAACTGAAATTTTCTACATAGAATTGTTTTGGGTGACGAACCAATAATTTAATTATAATTAATAGAAATTAATTGCCCTTAATATTGTAATTTGTCAAATGTATATACATATTTATATTAATTGTAATCATTTGATAAAAAGGAACTAAAATAAAATTTTCCTTTTTTGACCTAATTAGGAATTGACTGCAATTTTTTTTTAAATTACTTGTTAATTGGGATGAATGTGAGTGAGTGAGTGAGTGAATATTAAAGTCCCATTGTCCAGCTACACGAGGGCTTTTGGGGACGGTCCGCGTAATTTTGAGCCATGTACAAGTGACGAGGACGACACCTGAGCTGGTACCCCCTCTCCTAACTACCACACCCCACCAACGGGAGGATGTTTGAGCTCTCGACAGATTTAACGTGCATCGCTCCCCTACACGGCGGGTCTTCAGTGGTACTGGGATCGAACTCATGACCTGCTAGTCACGATCCGATGCCTA